>JAQIWE010003928.1:0-11288 GCA_034698565.1 Campodea plusiochaeta | reverse complement strand
GAACCTGTGGGTTACATCCGGAATATAATGAAGGATAAAATATCTATAATGAATCATTGTACTATTTTATTTAGATCGTATACAGTATGACGTAAAATATCACAAAATTGGTTCATAATAGTGTTATCATATTTGCCCTATAAGTAATATTGCAATAAGCAAAAATAAAATAAAATAGCATTTATATTTCACTTCAAATTATATCGTATAAAATTGTGGCCACTCGTTTCTCGACATTCCTTTGCCGCAATCCGAAATATTGCAAATAACTTTAAATTCGTTAATCCTCAATTTATTGTTTAATTTTATTTGTAATTTGGCAATAAAACAAACGCAATATTATTATTCCTTTTAAAGGTTCAAATGTTTTCCTATCAACAAATCATAAAAATATTATTTACTATTTACGTATAAAACTTATCAGCACACTAAGCACAGAACGGCCAATTTTACAAATCACGAATGCTATACAACTGCTAATCTTTTAAATAGAAACGTCGTAACGATAATAAAGTTTAAAAAAAAGTCTAATACGTCTAAATTACCACGATGATAATGATGTAATAATAGTTGAGTTAACACCTCGTTACGCGCTCGTATTTTCTCAAAAGTGTAATTTATTACGTGCACGAATAGAAGTTATATTAAATCGTCGCTAATTTTTCGATGTAGAGTCATTATCAGTGCTTATCTGTTAACCCAAAGGTTATATTTTATTGATATAAAATACAGTTTAGTGCCACATTCGGTGTAATATTGAAGTGGAAATTATTGCAGTTGGAATCATGACAGCAGAAACTAACGAATGTTACGAATCGGTTACGAAATCGGCGACAATTACTAATGTTCGTCGACAGAAATCGGTTGTTATTCGTTCGAAATCGGTTCGTGGTGAAACGAACGGTTATATGATACGGTACAAGAAAGAAGCGATATCGGACGAAGATGAATTCGAAGATTCGTTCGAAGATTCGTATTCGGACGAAACGACAAAGCGGTAAGATTATCAGAGGCGATTTTTTGTAAAGTTGATAAATATCATTATATTATAAAGTTACTTGTTATAATACTGTTTTTTTTTCTATGGTATCATATTTAATTTCAACTGCCAATAATAATATTTTATTTCTCAGTTTCTATATTAGCAAAATGCAAAAAATTGTTGACAAACAAGTGGTGTCGTTAAAAAAGTGATATTGAATAAACAGTTTTTTGAGATATGAAAACAGTAGAAATCAACTTCAGTATATTGAATGTACAACTTACATAACATTAAATTTATTTTTAATGTTTTTCTATGCTGATTTTTTTTTTATTAAATTCCGGTTATAGCTTTTGTTATAAAAAAGCTATATGTAATACATGAAAAAAAAATCGAAAGTGTAAGATGAAATAATTAATAAAGATTAAAGTAACCTCAAACCACTGGAAAATATATATTACCGTACTACGTGAATGTAGAAAATGCACTGTTTATATACAATTATATAATGTTGAAATCTGTAGACCAATTTGATAAAGTTTATAGAAATAATATATCAGGATTGTACCCATGGGTATGAACATTCGTTATAATATTTCGAAGTACCTATATATACAGAAAAGTTGCAGAGTCTTTATACTTATGAATGCACAATCGAGTCATTTGGTTCATACCCAGCTGCACTTTCTTTGTACTGGTACCCTTTTTATTGCCACAATCTTGTATAATCCTTACCTTTATGCCGGGTATTATAATAATATAAATAATCTTATAACACATATCATAATTATTATGCCATAGTATATTAATTAAGTTATAAATAATCTGATAGTGATTATGAGTTGTTTTTGCATATTCTCGTAATAAAATCATAAAATACTTGGAGTATCACGATAAAATTAGGAGAAATATGCAATAATTAGGCTATACTCTTTCTATGATTTTGCTTCTGAGAGACATGGATTCATCATTGTTAATTAAAGTTTTCCATTACTATACGAGTGAAAAATCCATAAATGAGTGAAAAATCCATAAACTTTTATCAAGATGATATAAAATTTACAATTTTAATAGAAAACTGGTAATGGAAAACTTTAACTCTTTCTATGGTTTAACATCCAAAATATAAAAAAAAATAAGCAAAAGGAAAAAAACATTGAAAGTTATAACGCTTAGGCAGACCATTTGTAAAATTTGGGCAATATATAAAATCAGCCATTTTGTTCCTAACAATTGTATATACTGAATTAGCATTTCGTCAGTCGTATGTTGGCACATGTTAATTGTTTGTTTTGATCCAATTGAATAACGATCTCATTCAAATGTTTTTGCTACAAACAATGATAGTAGGAATGTATTGACTTTTACGATGAAACCATCATGCAATGTGGAGTTCCCAAGCGTTAAACTCAGAATAACATTACAATCATGATGTAAATTTAGACTTAATTATATTAATTTATTTTTAACTATACTTATTTCTCTGACGATCCAAATTTGGACAAAATGCTTTGTTATTAAATACCAAATTGGATGCTGTAGTAAACTCCACAAGGAATACTCCTCTTGCTACTATTCCTTCTAAGATTAAATGGAAAATTTCCTAAATAATACACTGTACAAGTATTGAGTACAAAATCCATTTATTTAGAAAAACGAAATCCTCTCATCGTTCAATATCTTGGTCTCTTTATCACATCATTCTTTCAATATGCATTCTTGAAGTATTCAGTATATAAAAGTATGTCATGAATTGACCGTTTGAAAATAGACAAATCAATCGAAACTTATTTGTCATTTTCATTAAATATAGAAATTAGAAATATAGTATTACGGCAGGATAACATACTGAACTAATTAACAAACCACATCCTCATTTTAATAAAAGTTGGTAATTACCAATTTTCATCATATATTATTTTTAGAGCACATTTTATTTGTAGATAGATATAGAATTAAAGAAATATTAGAAGTTGGCGGTTTGAAAGTGACTTCACAAAAATATAGTCGAACTATATGAACGGCTGAACATCGATCTTTATCATGCAGTTTTCAAGCATCAGGCCTTGTTCACACTATGTCAGTTAGCTCCGTAACGTAACCATATACCCAGTAGAAATACTGTGATTGGTTGGTCGTAACTGCCGTAACGTAACGTCCGTAGAATGTTGAAATATTTCAAGTCTTCCGACATACGTTTATGGCGGTTACGGAGTGTAGATACAGATATTACGTTACGAACTTACGGGAGATACGGAGCTTACAACCCTAATGTGAACATATCATCATTGTTGAAGCCGTCAAAGTTTCTTATTCCAAATGGGTGAATAAATCTTTTGGAAAATACTCATGTTAAAGGGAATTTAGTAAACATTATAGTGAACATATTCATCATAATATAGTTACTTGTGCCACTTTGAAATTAATATTTTCATTGAGATCCTTTATTAGAGCTTTAGAGGTTTCATTCAATGAAGTTTGTATGTAAATATTGCGTAGTGTGACGTCACAAAATATTTCCTTCTTTTTTCTTACAAAGTAGCTTATTTCGGCATTTGCAAATTGTTAAAATTATATTAATAGCTGGGATGACTGAATTTTTATTTCTTTTATTTTTTGAATGAATCAGAACAATATATTTCGGTATAGTAACAAATTCTGATGATTCATTAATAATGAAATTTCGAGAATCACCTTCTTTATTGAACATCATCGATGACTCATTTGCATAAAATTAATAAAACTTCACCAGAATCGAATACTTGAAGCAAGCAGGTGTTATTAGCCTTATCACTCATAACTGTATCATCACATTTGCTGATAAACCGATAAGAGAATTACCCGAAGAGCTTATTAACCTATCTGAATGTTATCAGTATTAATTACGTAAAGTTTAGTTTGGTTGAACACCTGCTGTTAACTGATTCAGATTTATTTTTGACATTCAAATGACTCATAATAATCTGTATGTTACAACAACAGGGTAAAAAGGTTATATGGCAATGTCTAAGTGGAATTATTCAATGAAACCATAGGGAACAAATTTCAATTATATTTACTATCATGAGATCAGTCCTATACCTTGCACGACAACATAAGAACTATTTCTTGTTAAGAAATGTTGATGATTTTGACAGAAGAAAGTTTGTTTACAATAGGAAATAGTGGTGATTCTTTTGTCCATCCTATTGTTTGGGTGTTAAAACTGTCAAAGTATAGGAGTAGATCTTATGTTCTTGCGCAGGGTATATACTTTTTATCAATTAATCGAATAACTTCCCAAAGAGTTTTGTGTTAGTTTGGTTCTGAATGAGTTTAAAACTAAATAGACTTTCTCATCGCGAAACTTGCAGTATCCTTCCTTATTAGTTACTATCCTTTATAAGATATTCCTGATTTTTTGTTTTATATACATCCAACTGCCAAACAATAACTGAAAGAGTATTTGTTTCTAAATCTATATGGATGCATTCATACGATTTGAAATAACTGCAGTAGGATCAGTAAATATTTACCTATTATAACATTTATTTTACATATTGATATCATAAAAATAATGTTTTCCCATTGTATAGTCTGGATTCTAAAATTAGGAATATGAACACTGATCAATGAGCTGTTTTGTGTTTTCATCATAAATCAGTCATTGTTTTTGGAGTAAATACAAAAAAACATGACTATAACAGGATACTATGATTAGGAATATAATGATCACTGGTATAAATCATTCCAAAATCAGGAGAAGTTTCTGAATATGAACTTTTTTTTTATCATTTAAAACCTTTTTTAACAGTCTACATCAAGATTATATCTAATGTTTTAATTAGACTGTGCTCTGTTTGAAATCAGTCTTTTTGTTGTTTCCTAAATATGAAATACTATTGCATGCTGGTTCTACAATCCGTAAAAATGTTTGTTTTTGTATGGTAACGTACGTAATAATGAATTAGAAACGCTTTCGCTGAATTCTTCATGCTTGGCAATTCGTTTAGTATTGCACACAACTACAAAAGGGGACAAACAACCGGAAAACAAAGCATCAGAGCAAAACTAACGTTACTTACTATTACGACACGTCCATCACACAGTCACATTTTCGTTAATTAATGAATAAACTTTTTTTCTATGAAATATTGTAACATAAACGTCTTTATTATTACATATAAGTACCAACTTACCTTGATCGATATTTTTCTTCTTAATAACAAAGATGATATTGCAAAATGAAGGGCAAAATCTATTCGTTTTTAATTCACTTATGTAATTATATGGTATCAGCTCTATAAATTAATAGATAATTACAATTTCCTACCCTTACTGGAAAAGCAAACAAACATAAAGTTCAATAGCTATATTAACTTATTACCATTTTGTTAAAATTAATATATACTGAAGAGTGCTGGTATAACTCCGAGACTCAGAATGTTTTTTTTTTCTCTTTTAAGTCAAGGGAAATTATTATTATTCAGATTCGTACAATATTATAAGAATGAATCGTTTTCTGCTTTCACTAATTTATATGATAATAAATCTACTCACGTAAATTTTATTGTGTAGTTTATTAAAAAATCATTGAATGTTACATTATGTCGCAATTTCTAATAAGCAAGTTAGTATATTGCAAAAGTTGAATATACTAATACAACCGAAATTTCCTACTGTCGATATATTGAAATGATATAGAAACTCTCTGCAACTATGTTATTTCTTTATTTTTCCAGGCAAGCTCTGAAACAGCTGAGCACGAGTGCTCCGGCTATGCCGTCGTCTGCTCGTTCTGACTCGGAACTCATCTTTGCTCCGAGCTCTAGTAAATCGAGGCAGAAGAAATTTCATCGACACTTCAAGCAAGTTGCTGCTGATGAAAAAGTGCTCGACTGTAAGTATCTCATGATTTTACAATAGCATGCAGATTATTTACAATTCTTATAAATATCGATTAAAACTGTGAAAAGATTCATTTTAAAAATGTCATATAAAATTATAAGATTCGGCAACTAAAGAGCAAATTTATGGGGTATAGTGTTTCCAAAATCTTACAGACCTAAATCCATTAAGCCATCAAGGGTGTTTCTGACATTCCAACAATTGATAATCCTTTGTTGACTTACTTGTTTTCTTTGACCAGCCTGCGAATTGTATAGAAAATACACAATTTAAACCACCCAAACAAGTGGTCAACAATGGTTTTACCCGTCGAAATAGTTTGAAGACATAACCAGTTTGAGTCCGTAAGATTTTGAAAGGAGTATAGCTCGAATTCAGTCGTTTTTATTTAAAATGAAATGTCAACAAGGATCAAAACCATAAAATTTTATGGGACAGTTACAGTAATCTTAAGGATATTGAAAAGTGACAAAATTACAGTAGTATGTTACGTAAAAACATTAATTTTATAAACATTACTATCTTTAAATGCTACATAATCATATGAGAGCACAAAGTCGCATATTCTCCATATTCATAATCACAAAAACGCGAGTAAACCTCATGATGTTATGACGAAATAATCATTACATTATAATCCTAAAATTTTGTTTTCCAAATATAACAAACTTGTAGTTTCTGCATTTTATTTTTAAAACTCATTGAACATATTTTGAAATGTACAAAAAACACATTCCAGTTTCATGAGAAAAATTACAGTTGCAATTAAAATTGTTATAAATTTACGTAATGAATAACAAGGATTCTTTCTGTGTGAATTTTCTCAAAGATTCCAAGGCTCGCGTTACATGAACAGCTATAACTTATTTCTAAAAATAAAAGCTAATATTCAAGAACCTATGATATTAAAAAGATAACATATTTATAAAGGAAATTGGAACAATCATTGTACGTATATAGTAAATGGTATCACAATGAAAATACTATTGAGTTAGGTCAGTATGATTTGTCGTGATGTTTCACAATGACAATTCATCTCTCGTGATCATCAACTCAAATTACATACACGATATCAAATAATAACATAATATAAATCTAATACTATAGAACATGAATCACCCATATAATTTATAGAAATTAACTTCCAGGATTGTTTCGGAAATTGGACATTATAATATTCAGATTTTCAACTGGATGTTTCATTGTTCGTTTAAACATTATTTTTTGTACTAATAAATTGCAAATAATAGTATTCTGAATAATACAATAATTTGAATCAATGGAATGATATAATTATAACCTATTTTTAATATAATACAACCCTATACAGTCTTGTAAAAGAATGATCAGCAATATTTCATATTGATTTTATTAGTATTATCGAAGGCGCCAATTCCATTACATTCGTCTATTGTTATTCTCGCATTTGGTATAGTCCATTAATCGATCGATCTTTTGTTCGAAATTGGTAAATTTACGAGAATTATCGGTTACGACTGTCACGACTGACTATTATTATTGTTATTGTTTTTCGAGAACGTTTTCATAAGCTTGTGTCGTTGTGTGTTCGTCATTATCCATACAACGTCTAAATTTTTATGCCATTATCTCCATTATATAAATATAAAACATTGTACAGAATGACCTGAACATGACGAGGTGTAGAAATTTTGGAAAATATTTCGTTTCAGTTAAATTAGTAATTTTCTTGTTCGCTTTAAATAAAGTTATTTCTGAATTTGTCAATTACTTATTACGAATCACCACTTAAAGGGGTATTTTTTCCTGCGAGAAGTCATCTTTTCCAACACAGCATAGCGGTTTCTAAAGAAAGCGAGTACAATACAGAACAAAGAAAGTAAAACGGGATATGTGTGTTGGAAAAGATGACATCCCGCTGGAAAAAATACAGATTCAATAATTTGAGATTTCTTTCATTTGGCTACATTATAAAATTTTAAAGAGTGATATATATTAACTTCATTGTAAGAAAATAATTATTTTCTGCTACATTACATGCCAGTTTACAACCCCACTACAATAAAATATAAATGCAAACGAAAATAAGGGAGTAAATGTATTTTATATTGATTTTTCTATATAATAATTTTCTTCACTTGCCAAGCCAAGTGCTATGTCAACGCAACTCTACGTTTCATACGTATACATTAATGTAAGTAGGTGTTCAATATTTTCTAGATAGTTTTTTTTTCCATACATTCACATACGTCACAGCACGTTATTGGTTGCCATAATATTTTAGATCAATAAAGCAAAACACAGCTATAGAAGAAAAATGTAATATACAAGTAATAATTTAATGTGTTTGCTGATTTCATGTGTTCAAATATTAACAGTGCATTTATGTAATTAGTTTTAGTATAGTAATTTGTTTGTAGTACTTATCTGATAAAATGTTATCAATATTGGAATAATTATTTTGAAACCATTAGTTGTTGATATTGTCTTTACGTTGCACAGGTGTTCATAATTCCTGGGCTGTCATGATACAATGGAACTATTTATTTGATAATGTTATCTATTTTAAGTAGTCACTATTCTAATTTTTAAGATAGAGACATGGAATATACGCTCTCTATAATGGTGGTATAACTACTACAGTACATAATCGCGCAATGTATAACACTTATAATCGAGCTGTAATATTAAATTATTGCAATTTTTCTTTACTATTTGTATGTTTTTAAAAGCCAAAAGAAGACAAAATAAAGGACAAATAGACAAAATAACAAATAACTTATATGATTATAGCTTTTTTCGCCTTATTTTTATCAATCCTACCGAATGAAAATTGAATGAAGATTATGCGAATAATGTTCTCTATTGTTCTGGCTATATACGACAACATTATTAACAATAGTGGCAACATCTTTTGTAGTATTATTCACTTAAAAATAGATGAATATATATCTTACGTTAGATCTATCTCTTTTCTGTCCTTGATTTCTTTGAATTGGGTCGTCGGTTGCAACTTCCGTGATTTCCTGCCAAAAACAGCAGTAAACTCACATGGTGTAGTACGCTGAATAATTTCGACGGTTGGTCTTAAGGCATAAACAAAAAGGATTATGTGTTGACATTTCCGTCCGGGACAACGAACTACGATGTATTTACAGATATGCAGATAGTTTATGAAAATAACGTGACTATTAGGACAGAAATCCTAACCCCCGTCAGAAGAATAAATGACAAAGTAGAAATTTTGATCAGCGTTCAGAATTTTTAATAGGTTTTTGTTTTAAACATCATTATCCAAAATATAAAATTATAGTGAGAAATAATTGGATTGAGATCGAAATGGCATACTAATGTTAATTCTCTCAGCATTAATAAATACAACATCAAAAACATGAACTCGATGGTTTTCGAATATGGGATCTCCATAATTGCTGGATCCCACTAGACTTCGAGTGGTTTCAAAGTTACATGTTGATATTGTTGAGTGCTGGATTATTGCTTAAATTTGATTAACTGATTCGTATTTTCATATTTTTTTTTCAACTTTCTGTTGACAATTCAAATTATTAATATACTCGTAATGGGTTGAATCAGTGACGTTACCAAAACTGAGACTTAAAAAAGTATCGGTTAGCGCGACACTAAATAAATAAAAAATGCGAATAACCTATTTGGTTCCTTTAAAATAGTCTGCCTGTTAATCAAAATGTAGTACTGAATTCTTAATAACAACAGCAGAATTGAATAATTAGTTTATGTTTATTCTTGTTACTAGGTGAAAAGCTTAGGATTATAGTTCTATAGTGAATCCTTATTTATCAACTTCATGAAATAATTATTATGCTTGTTCTATAATAATTATAGTGATGATAAGCAGTAGGCTATAAAAGTTAATGTACATAGTTTGTTCAGCAATCAATTAATATATTGACCTTCAGTTTCACATGAAGGGTAATGCAAGTCGATGGCCTGTAGCTGGTTTGGAAAAGTTATGTTATTGATGATAATGACATTTTGTGTGGATTAAGGAAATAGTTTATTAGAGATTATTTTGGCTATAAATAGCAAAATATTGAACCTTATGTAGAGGAGTATAGTTTGAATAATTGAAATATATAACAGTTTTTTTAATGTTGCGTCGATCTATGGAGCACAGACATACAATTTCTTTGCTCCGATCAGTATATAACGCCGTGGAGGAAAAGAAGGAACTATCCGGTGTAATCTTGTTGTTACCGTGGTTATATGTCTTGTGCACAGATAAAAATATAAGTAAACATAATTATTCTAATACTTAGCCTTCCGTAAATATGTAATCTTGGAAATAGACGACGAACGAAACGAAACCTTTTTACTCCAGCAAAATTTTGCGGTAAAGCTGGTATAAAAAATTAGAACGATTTCTTTTTTAAAATACATTTATAAACTCTGAAAGAGGGAAAACATTCAGAATTTCATTGTTTCATATTCTTCTAACTGTAAGCTATCCATTTAGATTATTTAGAAAAAAGAATATTTATAAACACGAGTGTAATAGTTAATAGCAGTAAAGTTTGAATTTTATTGAAGAGGCGTATTAAAGTTCATGTGTTATCTCTGTTTAAACCATCATCTATTATAGGTCAGTAACTTATAAAATCAAGTAAAAAAAAAAGTATGGCAATTGACAAACCTAACTCAACCGCAGTATTTTAAACCCAACAACCTAGCAACTACAAGAAACACAATTTAACACAAAAATGTTGCCAAAAAGTGACTTTATATAATGCCAAGTTTTGCAGTTTTCTTAACCTTTGATTCCTGATAATAAAATCGTAATACAAATAATGAAAATAAAGCTATTAAATGAATGACTTTTTTTCTGCTACTGAAAGGTGTGTGGGTGACTCAGATAATGGAGTCAAGGCTTTGAGAGCCGGCCAAGAATAAGTAACATTTGGCTATTATACAGTTGATGATAACTTTTTGATTTTGTTTTTTATTACAACGGAAGTGTTTGATTTACAGTGTTGGATTTGTTATGTCATAAATTGTTTGGAAATATTATAACAATAATTGTGTAAGAATAATATATGGCACTACGTGACTTTGACAAGTTTACAGCAAATGAAAAAATATGATCATTAATTTATTGCATTTACATATTCAGTTATAGAACACTCTTTCTGCTGTGATAAATCTATAACACAAAAAGTAACATGATAACAACCTGGACGATCGTAATAAAATGCAGATTCATACTATATTCATATATGCCTTTAATCCAGCGAATTTTTTTTACAGGTGTAACAAGTTTCGGGAAGATGGTAGAACTTTACCGAAACTTGTTACACCTGTAAAAAAATTCGTCGTCTGTGGATTGCGAATGATGAATTGTTGATATTGTAAGACATATTTATTTTGTCTGAAGATGGTAGAATGTTACCGAAACTTGTTACAC
>JAQIWE010003927.1:0-11290 GCA_034698565.1 Campodea plusiochaeta | reverse complement strand
CGCCTACATTTTCGATACCTGGTCGGAAACTATGAAAGTAAATAAATACATTGTTTTTAGGTGAAACTATTATTTTTAAATTATTTGCCGATAATTTTTAAAATCCCTCCCTTGAGGGGAAAAGAGAAAGAAATGAAAAGAGCAAAAGAAGGAAAGAATAAGAGAGGAAAAAAATGTTTGTAATTCGTAAGAATTTTGATAAAAAAAAGTGGAAAATTTCCTAAAATAAAAGAAATTGTTGAAAATTCTAATTTTCTCTCAAAAGTTACTTTCCAGACTCTAATTGTAGAGTTATTTTTTAGGAATTTTAGACTTAAAAATCGAAAATTTTGCTCCCTCGGGACACAGCATTTCAAATATTAATTTCAAATTTTGAATTCCGTGCCGAGTGAAATCGGATGAGATAGCTACATATTCCATTTATGCTTCTATGGGTACGTATATTATTATACATCATGATATTACATTTTGGAAATTAATATGATTTCTTCAGATAATGATAAGTATCGTAATATTTCATTAATAAAAGTTTTGGTTGAAAAATGTATGTGTGTATAGTTAATTTTTTAAAATATAAGAAAATTTCTTGAAAATGGTCCCGGTTTTTTACTCAGAGGATATGGTAACACTAGGTAACGGCCCTGCTCTAGCACTGTCTACGATCCATTTTGTCCATCCCACTTTCACACTATTTATAATTTTATTCATTAAATTACAAATAGTAAGTAAATAGGATGGAAAATTGAAATTTCGATAGCAGTAGGACTGATCTTGATGGAGTTGACGTAAAAACTATTCTTAAAATCAGGATAGACATTTTATTGAGTTTCAGTCATTCAATGTATGATCAGCTGCGTTATTTACATACATTATTATACGTAGTTGATGTTTATACTTTATATATTCAATTATGTTCTTTTTTTCGTTCAAATGCAATCACTTTATTACTAATAGAAAAAATATATATAAAGTAAATTTAGTTCTATTCACTTATTGTCACAAGAAGACCGCAGTAGATTGTCCCTTAACAGAAACAAATAATATTACACGCTATATTATAATGTATAAAATATGAAATTAATTATATAGTATATTTTCAATCAGAAACTCCTGAAATTCAATATTTCGGTTTTCGGAAAGCATAAAAAATAATCATTGAACTAAGTATTCTGATAATTATATCGTTATTAATTTATTTTAAAAGAAAATTTTGGAAATCACTTCCGTCAAATTAATTTAATGCAAATACCAAGAAAACAATCAGCAGTTTCGCACGACAACGAAAGCCAAAACAAATTACCACCACTTTCTTAAATACTTTGATAATATAGTATCACTCTGACAGTTATTATTGTTTAACGTAAAGAGCACTCTTCTTGTTTTCTTCAAATCACATTACCGTCTAAATTGACCTACTGTTAGGAAGTTCTTGATTCAACTAAAAGGCACATTATCACTACTGGAAAATGGTTGAAACCTGTCCTGTACATGCAGTTTTATCACGACGGTGGAAAATCAACTCAGGTGATTGATGCTTTCTGGGAATATGTCTACTTTTTTTCTCTTCTGCAACTTAGATTAAAAGTTTCTTTTAGCATTGTGTTTTTGTATTATTTTGTCACTCTCTAACGCCTTTTTGTATTGATATTGTATGACTGTGCATTTATTGCTTATCAGCAGTCGAAAGTCATGATATAAACATTATATTGTTTATTGTATTGGTTTCTTTGGAAAGTGATATAAAAGTAATTAAAAATACAAATACTTCCAAGTGAAAGAGATTACAGCTATGACTTAACATTATATTATACTTCGATTGATTATGTTATAAAAGAAAGGTAATTTGTTCATAAGAATTATGCCCCATCATATGGGTGGAATATAATATGTATAACGTCTTACAGTATGTAAAGTTTATTTTGTTTTTGCTAGGCGTTTTATGGCGTTCTAGGGTATGACCTATATGTGTATAGGCCATACTTTTTAATTGATTTTATCCTGAACGTCAACCCTTTTTTAAATTAAATGGTTTAAAATAATTCCTCGTAGTTTTGCCTAAACTACAAAAGTCCTCAAGTTAGAGCTGATCAACATATTCTACACGGACATGTCTTGATAGTTTTGGTCATGGACCATTTCAGATTTTGAGTCAACATAGATCAGAAAAATTAATGTATGATTGGTATATACGCCATATTTGCGCAGCATAATAAATTACACAACCTTTTTATATTTAGCAATGTCCAGTAACATCTAACTTCACTTAAAATCTAGAATAGACCTAATCAAACCTGACCTCAAATAGTATTTTGAAAATCAAATAGAAAATTGAACTTAACTAACCAAACCGAAACCGTACTTTTGAACTAGCCGACCTTATAATAACTCTTACAGAAAAATTGGCGTTCATATACCTGTATAAAATTATTGTATTATTGCAATATGTGTTACTTTTTTAATGTAAGATAAGTGAATAAGTCTCCTTTACTCATTGAATATTATTTCATAGAAAGAGTTGTAGAAAACGACTGACAATAAGCAATAAGTAAACAACTTAAAATTCTGCTTCTATCTATGAAGATATCATGGGAAAACTGAATAATAAATTACTAACGGAATACAAGAAGAGCAAAACAAGTTAACAAATGAGTAGTTGAGAACAGTAGCAACCCATAACTTACCATTCAAGTGAGTGAACCAGATCATTAATGAAATGTAAAAAACACATTGTTAGAGAATGAAATATTACAAGGTTTAATAGAGTTGTTGAAGAGATCAACTGTACAGTGGTTCTGGTTTTTAGTACCTCATGCTGCTCTCGAAAGTCGAGATGGTTTAGGTGATCACCTACCAACGCAAATCTAAGATTACTAATATGAAATAAAAACATTTGAAATAGCAATCTGAAAGTTAATATGATGCTTTGTAGTTGTTCCGTGGGTTTGGTAAACAGGAATATAACACCAACTTAGGTTTTTGGTATAACTATTTACAGATTTTTCAACGGTAATATAACTCTACAGAAAGTATATTATAATACATGAATAAATTATTTTAATTTGTTGAATACTTTTGAAGAAAAAAAACATTAGATATATACGGATGAAAACTATATTAATCTGATGTCCATCATGACGACATATGTATGGATTACGATTTAGAATAGGCAAGAGATGGTTAATTAGTTATGGTATTTTAAGAAAATTCATCAATATGACATTGAATATTCAGTCTCGCAAATGAATTTATTTAAATAAAATACATACTTCGCAATATTGCTTTTAAATTAACTATTTTGCTTTTTCATTACCAATCAATTCAAGATCTAAGGTTTGGTCTTAAAATGTTACACTCTAGCTAATACCGATTTTTTCTGAATGAAGAAAATAGATTTGGACAAACTTCAATGCATTTATATTTCGTTATGCCATAACCAGCTACATCATTACGTTTCTATGTATTTCTTTTTCTCGTTCTTTATATTACCAGATTGCTAATGGTAGATTTGTTTGAAACGCAAATTCTGGTGGAACTCTATTTTCTTTACTCTTTCAGCCATCAATTAATAATTTAACGTACATAAGAGCATTCATAATACAGATAATAAAAGCCTAACGTAATACATTTTTAATGTTTCTAATATTGACTTTCAGTTGAGTGCGTGGTGACCAACCTCGTACAAAGTGCTTCTATTCTCTCTTACCCATATTGAGTAGTGACCGTAGGAGCTCTTCTACAACATTCCCAACAACTTCGTACAGAACTGGACAGAAATGCATCTCCTAACGTCCTTTCGAGGACAGGCATAATGTTGTTGATGTAGGTTGTGCTTTTTGACCTAAGACAGATAAAAGAAAGTTTAGTTTAAATGAAAAACAATAATGTATATGCAAACTATTTTACACTGGATGTATAAATCTCTTCGAGATGAGAAAACTTGAATGTTTTGTTTCCACACGAAAGTAGTAAAATGGTTTTATTTTTCTTCTGAAGTAATAAATTATAAATTTAAATCGGTTTCGAGAATGTAGAGCTGCTATGACAGCAGAACTTCATGAATATTTTCTACGCCTGTTAATCAGTAAAGTTATTAGGATAAACAAAATTACTGTCCAACTGTATCTGAAGCAAGCATTTAGGTATAGATCATTGTAAAGGTCTGAACTGAAGACACAGACATAGAAATTGAAAATGGTGTAGTAGTGTCACTTAATTTATATTTGAGTACATATACTTGTATTAATAATAAAGCATGAAATCTTTAGTTTCGAAGCAGTAACAATATGGTATACACTCTTCTAGACAAAACTATAATTTTTGAGTTCTCCCAACTTGGTGTCCATAGAAACTTTGATGATAGCAATTTTTACCAGAAATATCAATACTAAAACAATATGTTGATTTTTTAATAAGAGGTGTATCCGTTTACCATTGGTCCATTGCAGTCTGCATGACAGGAAAATGTTTAATATTATATAACAATAATAAAAGTCGAGAAATTAATAAACTCGCATCATTTTTAATTTCATTTCAATGCATTTTACCATAATCGTTTTCTGTTTTCTGTTTTTTTTTATTATTATTATTATTTTAAGAAAATATATGCTGGTAGGAGGCACCGTGTAGTCATTGAATTGTTTATTCTAAATGAAATATCATAATTCGCCTCTCTCTTTCTTTGAGAACATTTATTACTTGTAAGTCATAGTGCATTTTAAAAATAATTACATTATTCAAGATAAAAACCTCTGAGTACAATTGTTCGAATGTGCTACATGTGGTAACATACCTCTTTTAAATTAAAAATTGAAAATATTGAGATATCATTCTCCATTTCACATCAACATTAAAAGAAAGGCACTAAAATGGAAAAACTATCATTTTCGTTTATTTTTTATATAATTGCTACTAAGCTTTGGGAAATATCTCATCTTTTAATACACTGATATAGGAAGTAATGATTCACGTGGTTGATAAAATGTTGCTTCGGAGTGATTCCTGCGATAATTCTTTGTGCTTGAACGACTACAGACATGCCTACTTCAAGTTTGCTTGATCGCTTTATTGCATTGGAACTTTGTTAATCGCTATTAGGTTCTTGACAAAGGCATACGATTATGTTTTGGGTTTATTTTTAGTGAGAAATTTCAAATTCATGACATGTAACAATAACAGCTAGGCCAGTCTTCAGTAAAAATAACTAATGTGATAGCAATAACTGACTATAGGTTCAATTCTTCAAAACTTTTACATGTTGAGAATGCAAAGATCGTAAACTTCTCGAACGGCGAAATTTGATCAAAATTTTCAATAGCATAAAACTAATAATATTTTGAGTCTGTATTGATTTCTTCAAAATCGTCAAGAGCAGCGCAATAATATTGTTCTTAGCTCATGTGCCAATATTTACTAATTAACCAGGACTGTGAATTTCATGTTTCTTCCAGGACAATACCACAGAATAATATACTGAGATACGCGTATGTGCTGCATTTAGTAACTTTAAATAAATCTCTAATAAATGTGTAAGAAAAATATGTTAAGCAAGCAAATATACCTGTTTAGGAAGTTTCTGCTACTCGTTACTGGTTCAATACCAACAAAAATGATCAAAATATATTGCCGGAAGGTGAACCAGGATGGAGGATTGTGAAGTAATCCAAAATTTATCTCGTATAAACTGATTTTACCTATCATAACCATTATTAAGAAAAGATGAAATTCCTTGGATGATCAATTATATTACTAATAAATCTTATAACGTATTGTAATTTAGTACAAGGCAATTTCTAAGAAGTGAAATAAACAAGGGATGCGTGAAAGCTTATTCTAAATTTATCAATTTTTATATGGTCTAATACTACTCCATTTATATAAAGAGTGAGTTATTCGGTGCCTTTTAAAGAGTGTGGTTGTGAATAAGATATCTCAATTGGAGTGTGTTTTTGAAGTGGATTTTTTATTTCGTTGCATAATACGTATCATAACTCTTTTCAAGTTGGTTGAAGTTTTAACTGAAAGTTTAAAATTAAATTGTAGCGTACATAATATTTCTTTTTACTTTTAATAAGAAACATCATCTATGTTTTATTTACTTATATAGCTAACATATAATTATTTGAATTGGATATATAAGTTAACATCACTTCAATGAACTATAAACTTTCGTACGTATATATTTTTAATGTATTTTTTTCCTTTTACATATAATAACTGCAAGGTCAATGGGGTTTATCTGCAGATATTGTTCGTAAAATATATTGAAGTAGAAATACTTTTAAATAACTACATAAATGATTTCCTAAGTATGCTAAAATAACAACTTGAAACAGAATATTATTGCACGTGCACAATATTTTACATAAGAAGTTTAATTCAGTTTTACAATATATAAAATGTAATTTCTAATATAATTTTTGTACATACAATAAAAATACTATTTACAGCATGCTTACTGTTTAGTTATTCCTGTAACGTTTTGAAAAAATTATCAGATGTCTCATATATTGGAGTGATAAACATTATTATTATTATTATTTTCAGAACTGGTGGACTTTGGTCAAACTCATTTCTTTCTACAATGTAAGAACTTTTTAACACGAATATTAAATTAACTCGAATACGAATTACAATTTTCCCTACAAATTCGAAAATTTCAAAAGAAATCATTCATTCTCGTGTTAAATTCATTAGTCACACTGAAACACGATAATGGGAAGCGAAAAATGTTACAATGTCCTACTTGCTCCTCTTTTTCTTTCGAAATACTTTTGTAATTTTTTGGATTTTGTTGTTAAAAAGCAAGCTATGGAAATTACGATATTTTCTGAAAAAGAAAAACGTGCGTCTCGGATTCAATGTTCAGTGCACTCTCTTCTTTTGTACTTTATATTCATTTTATAATGATGAGAATAATGAGTAATGTTGAAATAGTTAACAAAGAAATGAAAAGCAAATTATTAAAGTTTTATGTACTGCAGCCAAGGGACACACTACTTTCATATAAGTCAAAACACCCTCTGTATTTTAAAATGCTACATCAGTATCTAAATCGCATATCTTAATTTAATAACCTGATATTATTTTAGCTTGTATTTACTATAATTACTATATATTATTATTATGACACATATAAAACTTACAAATCTAACATTTATAAGTTATTTTTGTACTCCATGAAAACTATTCTAACATGACATTTTCCCTACTCGACGGAACATTTTTTTTGTGATATAAATTCTCGGTGAGTGATGAATGACAAGATGAGCAGAGGAGCAAGTTGTTTTTAATTCAGCGATTTGCAGAATCAAAACACAATCACTTGATTCGAACTGACGGCCAGTCGTTAAGGAAATTTGCTTTAGATGAAAATGAATCAATATAATCCTCAATTTTATAATTAATATATCATAATAAAAGTTGAGCAGAGACTAATATAGAGTATTGGTATTGTGAAAAACTGTTTACAGTAATATAGTATATTTCTTCAAATTTTCAGAGTATTCTAATTGGTGTCTATAGGTATTTCTACAAATTAGTTTTAGGTATCATCCATGTTATAGTATTTTTTTAAATTGCATTACACCGTAATCTAATATGAAAACATAACAATCCTTTTATATAATGCAACCCATTGCTCGACTTAAAACTGCTGAATATAAGTTAAATTAATGTACAATTTTTTATCATATAAGGTAATCATCAATTCTAATGTCAAATCGAGTGTGAATTGCACTTCTGATTGCATTTTACACTCGTAATCTGGAGTTCAATATAGAACGAGATCTCAACAAAAATGATTTTTTATTGTCTTTATGAACTTGCATTAATTCTATAAGGCACCGATTACACTTTTACTTTATAATTAAACTTATTCCTTTACAGTGAGTTAGGGCTATACATCATCAAACATACAATAATAATGTAATAATAAATGGTTCGAGTAAATGTAAACTTACAGAGCAGTAATGAATGATGCATTATAACATTTTCAATATATTTACCAACTTTGTAGTATTGTTTTAGATCAATTTATCTCAAAATAAATTAGTTTTACCAAGGATAAATATCCTTGCTAACTATAATGACATATATGATTGCAGTAACAAGTCAAATCTGACTTGATTATAATTACATGAATTTTCTAATTTAAAAAACTAGGACTAACTCAAATTTAATATTTACAGAACTTGCAGAATCATATAGTTGTTGTTGAATGCAGGAAATACTGAGCAGGTCACTTGATACATTAATTTGCAAGACTTAGGGCACATTTACTGGATCCATTAACGGAAAAAAGCTTGTGGAAATATCAACTATATACGCAACGAAAGCAGGCTTGTTATTTGATAATGACTTTGTCTACATGATTCTGCTACTTGCATACCGCTATCACAGCATCCTATCGACAGGCCACTCACACATAGGTAAGTCCTGTTTCAAGATTATATCGGAACTCAGCCATTATTTACAACCTTGTCAGTCAACTTCAGTTAGAACGTTCGTGTGCTGCACTATCACGTGTTCTTTCAATAAAAATATTTTATTTCCATACTTAAAACATGGTATAGGAACCATAAAACAGATGTGTTATTAACGAAACGTTAAAATATGGTTTTAGGGGAAATTCATAATAGTAATAAAGAAGAAAATATAGTTATTGAATAACAGGTTTAGTATTTAGAATAAGAAATGAAATTCGGAATACGATCTTTGCATTGTGCAATGGTACTTAACTTACCTATAAATTAGTTGTTTATTTATAACATAAACAGTTTAATCCAAAATTTAGAGTTCACTATCATCACTTCTCACTTTGTCTACACCTCAACTAATGATACACTAAACATCACAAAAAACAATCAAGAAAAAGAACAATTGCTCTTCAGTTCCACTCGACAGAGTTTGTTAGTCGTTTGTATGTCTACGATAGTCGTAAGATTGGGCGGTAAAGACTAGAGAGTGCTTCTTTTTACTTTAACTTTCACATGAACAACAAGTAGCCCACAGCATCATGTATCTGACCAAGCGAGAAAAGATACACATTGGTGCATTATGAAGATTACATTGAAGCTAATAGAATATAGTCATCTTCAGTTATCCCTCTCCCCCAGTCCTCCTCCTCCTCCCTTTTTCGGAACTTTCTCCAAAACACTTTCGGAACCTGAATAATCGACCAATTGCTGCGAAACAACGGAGAATTCACTTACACTGAGAATACTTGTGGATTACTTGGATCAATCATCCTCAACTCTACTGATCCAGCATGCTCCATGATTTTTAACTTTCACTCAATGACTTCTGCGATTCATCTAGAGTGCTACATTTAGCTACAGAGTTCGTTATTACAACGTTGTTTATTAAATTAATGAAGAATAAAGCACTTTCGTTTTTGTTGCTCTCATTCATTGTTGGTATTTGTGCTTTTAGGAGGGGGAATTGCTGCGATTTTTTAGTGTGAAAATGATTTATTGATATTTGATATTGTAATATACTGTTAAATGAGCAGACTCTTGTCTCGAATTCGAGACGAGACAAGATAAGAGTCTTGAAATATCAAGACTCTTGTCCATCACTAATCGTCCTTATTTTTAAATTTTTGACAGCTATAAATCAAAATAGCTTACTATAATGTTGGCGATATTATTATTCATCATCACATGAAACTGGTCAGCATGTGGAACAATACATGTAGGTCTCTCGTAATGTTTAAGATTCCCATGAGCCTTGAAATAATAGCAACAATATATATTTGACATTGAAGGTCATGAGGTGTAAACGTATAAGAATTGGATTTTCTAACATACTGCATGGGCACGTAACTTTTTTTATGAAGCTGTTATATCAAAGACATCATAACTCAGCAGCCCTTCCACTTATTTTACTACAATAAAATATTTAATATTAATAAATAAACACAATTTATATAATTCATGAAACAACAAATTATATACTGCACCACAATCTTCAGAATAAGATGGTATAAATGATGAATATAAGTACAGTACTTTTTTTCGTTCATTACAGCAGCCACAACTAACCACAAGCTCACTTATCCCGACAACCATGAAAAGCTTCCTTATACCTTAACACCATTATACTGTCATGCTACCACATTTAATACCTCCAATCCAAGTAGAAAAAAGCATAATATATTGATGACAAGCTTGATAGAATAAGTACTTAAAATTACTCCAAGTAAAAAAAATAATAATCACCACAAGAAAAGGCAAAGGACAAGTCACGAGCGAAGGAGCAAGAAATACATACCGAAAAAAAAGAGGGAACGAGTAAAGGAATCGCAGAAACTTTAACGAGCAAAATTTTCGCCAAATCCAATAATTTCCTTGTTCTCACGGTCTAAAAGTATGCCAAGGTGACAGGTAGCATTTGAAATAGTTTAGATGGGTAAGCACACAACCCACCCCCGAGTCTCCACACTTCTTGTTCCACTCCAAGTAACAGCCATGGGAAGGCGAATGATGAGAAGACGGTACCATTACACAATTACTCACTTGGAAAAAGTCCTCTTTTTGCATTCTGCCAATCATTCCAGTCAATTAGAAGACGTGGAGATTCAATTTTTATCGCTACGTTTCAATTAAGTTTCTACGGAGGTTCATTATTAACTAATTTGGGTTTAGAGTGGTTTGCAGTGTTGGGCTATCAAAACGAAATTGTAAACTGTAAACAGAGAACGAAAGGAAATTGTCAAATTTAATAGTTTTACATCTGTTTCACGACACTGATTTCAATTTTACATTATTATTAATGAAGCATCACATTCAAAATAAAGTACCTATGTTTTCAAATTTGTCTTGAACATTTTGTTTGAGTAAAAAGGTTTTAAGAGATTTTTTAAATGACATAAACTACTCTATTACTGATGACAAATTCCCAAAGCCGATTGTTATAACTTTAATTCCAATACATAATTATTTCACATTCGTATTTGTTATCTAACAAGATGTAATTAGCAGTATTTTTAATATTGTCCCGAAAGAAGATTAGTAAAGAATTGTAATAACCAGCTGAAAATCATAAATATCAATGGGCATTTCGAGTTTTTTTTTTAACATTACACTTATTTTTATATGTTTTTCTTCAAAGGATTTCACGATAAGAAAGTGAAAAATTTCTTATTACAATCAAGAGGCTTAAATTTGTAATGAAA
The DNA here is from genome assembly GCA_034698565.1 of Campodea plusiochaeta. NCBI lineage: Eukaryota > Metazoa > Arthropoda > Diplura > Rhabdura > Campodeidae > Campodea > Campodea plusiochaeta. The sequence goes on along the minus strand of JAQIWE010003927.1, from coordinate 117 downwards.
TACAGCAGCGCTGTACTGATGCTAACTTTTATTAGTAATGGTTTCTAGCAATAAATTTGATATCTGAGCTTCGTTTTTTTTTTTTTTTTTTTTTTTTAAAAAAAAAAAATTGAAAAA
>JAQIWE010003926.1:0-11291 GCA_034698565.1 Campodea plusiochaeta | reverse complement strand
CAATGCAATGTCAAAAAAGAAAATATCCATGATGATCTCCAACCTTCAGTAGAAGATGGAACTCAAGAAGAAGAAGAGAAAGTATATTCTATCATACTCAATTAAAGTATTCTCATTTCTGAGAATGAGATCATTTCATTGAGGTTCATGACAATAAGATACTTTCATTGTGACTGAACAAAATGTATACTTATCATTTTTGGATGTTCAAATCATGCGAAAAGGTGATAATGTAGCAATTACTGTGTACAGAAAGAAGACTAATGCAGAGAAGTATATAACCATCTTTTCTTGTCATCCCACTAATCAAAAGCTTTCTTCCAATAGGTTCTGGTTAAAAGAGCAATTGACGTCTGTAGTGATGATACATTATTGAATGAAGAGCTACATCACATAAGACATATTGCAAAGAAACATGGCTACAATATTGATTCTTTGATTTCAAATGCAAATTCTAACCAACAAAACAAAAACATTAATCCTCAGGATCAAGAGAAAGCAAAATTTGCATTTATTCCAATATATCATCCATTAATTTCTAACAAGGTAAAAAAGGTATTGTTGGCTAAGAATATTCGAACATCATTTATTTCTCCATCAAAGCTAAAAGACACATTGTGTAACCCTAAAAACCTTGCTAATAGGAACAACAAATGTAGAGTTTATAAAATACCACGTGCTTATTGTAATTCTTTCTACACTGGTCAAACGAAGCATCATTCGTTTGACCAGTGCAGAAAAGAAACAACTTATGAGCAGTGTAAAGTGCAAACGAGAGGAATCTAAAACATACCAACGTGTGAAAGAACCGGCCGCAGCATTGACTTTGCCAAATCGAACTCATTGTTGAAGAAAGAATTAAGAAAGAAAGATTACGCCTTGAAACCATCTACACCATGAAAGAAGAGAAACCAATGAACAAAATCTATTCTTTTCTACCAACATTCTGAAAAGCTTTATTGAAAGGAAATATGAGCAACACCTAATACTTCGTTATGTTCATAATCTTCTGTAAACCACTGGCGAAATTGTAATTTTGATATTACAAAGCAACGTTTGGAACCAATTTTGCCTATTATTTAGTGGTTAAATAGCTCTTCTAACTCTTATTTCAATGAAGAGCATGTACAGGGTGGGCCAAAAAACATTTCGCCAGTTTAAAATGCCAATTTCTCATGAGATACAGTCTTGAAATAAAGACCGGTTTGAAAGTTCACTCAATTGCCTATCAGTACATGCACAATAATATGCAATATCTACAATAGCAGCTGCACCACAGCATTTTTCCTAAAACCTTACATGAAAAAAGTTGTCCACACGAAAAATATTGTGAATTTCTAAGATTTTGGCTGTTTGAAATTGTTTATGAAATCTATCACTATGATATGTTTCTTTACTTTATACTACATTGACAAGTTATGATAAAAATAATTTAGATCTGAAATACTGCCCCATAAATAGGCAAATGAAAGTTAAAGCTGTGCAAAATGCCAGAGCTTGGATCAAGTGATAAGTATTGTAATCCAGTAATTTCTCAATAATAGGTTATCTCACAGTTTCAAGAATGATAAGTTTAATTAGGTTGATTCTTCTCATTATTATCCCTCATGTTATTTATATTTAGAAATATTTCATTCTAATGAAAATAATGAAACAACCGAAAAGGAGAATTTGTGCTGTAAACATTTTTGACAACTTTTTTTTACATAAGGTTTTGGGGAAAGGCAGTAGCTCAACTGCTATTGTAGACATCATATATTACTATGCATGTATCAATACAATTGAGTGCACTTTTACCTGAATTTTATTTCAATACTGTATCTCCAGTAGGTCATGAGAAATTGGAATTTAAAAATTGGGGGATTGTTTTTTGACCCACCCTGTATATACGTGTTCGGAGATTTTGTGACATCTACTACATGTATTAACATACCGGATGGCAGTCGTACATCCTTCACGTATATTTGTTATGTATTTTTAATGTCTACTACACATTCTACACGTATTAATATTCAGTTATTTAGATCGCTTCAAATTATGGTTATCTGCACATGTTAACAATATTTCATACCTAGGAAGTATTCAGTGAACATTAATTTCCATATGTCCTGAAGAATCCTAAAACATTCCACATTGATGATGAAAATGTGCTTTGATAGATTCAGTAATGCTGGATGTTCAAATTCTTCTGTTTTCTTTGTATGGTAGAATACGTCATAAAACAATTGTTCATCTTCATCATTTTCAAAAGCAAATGTTGGGAAAATTTCTTTTATAAATGTAAATAAATTTTCATCTGAAACCCAAAGTTTGGAAGATTTACAATCTATTTTAGTTTCACCATAGAAAAATCATTTATGATGTATACGAACCATGCACAAAATCTGAAGGTAAGAATAATAGTTCATGTTAAAAATGGGCTAAATTTCGTATTCTAGATGATAGTGTTTCATTACGTACGTACCAGCGTTTTAATCATTTAATTACTTCTCTATATCAGTTTATTGAAAGCATAATTATTCATAAAATATATTTTCCAAAATTTTAATATTTGTATAAAATAGTATATTCGAATTAAAAAATTGAACAATCCGAGTTAGAAGATTGACTTTTCAAGTCAAATATTACAAACTTAAACGTACTGCTCCTGTTATATCTACCTATAATTAATTAAACAGGAAATAAAATGGCCATACCTTCATCATAAATTCCGGAGAAAATTTTGCATAAGATAGGTATCCCTGTTAATAGCAGACCTGAAACATTAAGGAACATTTTTTTTTTACATAAAAACGGAGCAACAAGTATATTAAGTAAGTGCATTGACGCTATATACACGGAGGTTGTCGTTATAGAAACATACACTGTATATGGATAATGAGTAGTGTTTGTTGAGTGGTCAACACGGTGCTGATTAAAAATCAAAAATTCACAGGAGATTGACGTACCAAGACAGAAGATAACCTATTCCAAGTCAGGAGATTGACCTAAGCGGGACTGAAAACTAACTTAATTGAAACAGGGGGTTATTAACCTGCCCGAACTGCAAGCTACGGTAACCAAACCTGACCCTCTTCACGTAAGTAAATGTGGAAGTCTCCTAATTGAGAATTCATAATTTTTCCTTGGTGTTTTTGGGGTTTTATCTCAATAAATAAACAGAAAATATGACCTCTCTTCGTAAATCTCTGACCCTCTTCGTAAATAATCAATCAAAAAGTGTTCTATAGCGATTTTTTTAACATGAATCTGCACAGTGTGATCATTTCTTGTTTATTTACTTATTATTATTGAGTACCAGCGGATAAAATGGAATTTAGTAGATTTGAGGAAAAATATAATTCTAAAAAAATTATTTTAAGTTGTTTTGTATTTATTCACTGTAAGTAATAATTTACTTTCTGTTTATGTAAATTTGATTTTATACAGAGTGGTTGTACAAATACAACAGTAAACCTTCTAATAGTTAAAACTAAATTCCACTGGACCACTCTCGACCACTCTATCCGCTAAATCCAATTTATAAAAAATATTTACGTACTTAGTTGACAAAATAATTGAATAAACCACTTCTCTTACTTAAAGCTGAATGTCCGATAATAGTCTTCAACATGAAACTTGCACAGATGTAAAGTACTTGACAATATCTTCGTTCCTTCAGTTCCCACACTGAAATATACAATAAAATAGTTATTTACTATAAATGAAATATAGGCAAAATACAATAAAATATACAGTTTTGAAGTAACAATAATGACGGATCAACCTATAGCCAATAATATGAATATTATATTGATGAACATGTTCACTCCCGTCTATAGGATGATGACTTCTGTATATCCCTTCCTTACTGGCGTCAAAGATGTCTTCGAACTTTATTTGTTATTGGTGGTAATTGATATTATTCATAGGCGACTTTGTTGCTGGGTAATGTTTGTTTATTTACCAGTTTTCTCCTTTTCGCTCTAAAACTGTAGATAATTTTTTACAATGTTTAAATCTTTTTATATTCACTGCTGGCAAATCTTCATAATATACATTTCCATTGTCGCCGGGTTAGGTCAATCTCCATTCTCCAATAGGACAATCTCCATTCTCGGATAGTTAGGCCAATCTTCATTCTCGGAAAGGTCAATCTCCTCTCTCGGATAAGTCATCAATCTTCATTCTCGAATAGGTCAATCTTCGGAATGGGAAAATGAAGATCTAAAAATCCGCTATAGTCAATGTGTATAGTTTTAAAGTAACTTTGACAAAGCGAATTTACTGTGAACTCTTCAGTGCTGATTAATGGACCTTAAGTATGATTAATGGAAGCTAAGTATAAGTATATTCAAGGTTAGGTAATACTGTAGTTCTTTCATTTGTATATAAATAATATTTAAGTACTTACTTGAAGTTATGGTTACTGTCAAATAAGGTATGGAGAATTTCATCAACATCTCCACTAAAAATAAAATAGCAATAGCTTTAAAATGAGTAGCAACTTGATAATGTGGCATTTCACTAAAATTTATAAAATTATGAAACTACAAAGTTCTTGCGAGAAAGATTCAAAATATAGGAGATAGTTCCCTTTTTAATATTGTATCAGAATAAGCATGAAATGAACCAGAGCAAAACTAAAGCACATTGTTTTAATGATACAGATTAACGGATTAAGGATTGATGTAAACACAAATAAATGTAACGAACTTGACAGTGATTTCATTTTGGAACTTAAATACTATTAAAAGGTTATATTCTTTCTGAGAGAAATGGATTCTCTAGCTAATACGTTTCAAATCCACAATGAAAATACAGAATATTGACAATATTTCAGCTAAGACAATTAGTTTTATATCAAGACATTAAATACATTTACAAATAAATATAAATATACCTTGAAGCTGGAGATCTGATTTGTAAATGTATTTAATGTCTTGATAAAAGATAAGGGTCTTAGCTGAAATATTGAAAATATTATGTATATTCATTGTGGATTTGCATCTTATAAGCTAAATAATGATAAACACATATGAATCCATTTCTCTCAGAAAGAATGTAATATATTACTTTTTAAATAAATTTCTATTCAATTATATAATATTATAATCCTAATAAAATAACATAATTTCAAAGCGGCTTTCAAGACCGGAAAGTAATAACATTACATTACGTACAGGAATTCACAACCATGGAACTGTCAAACTTAACAATATTGAACATGTAACATACAAAGTAGTTTCGTAATCTACAGTATATTCATTTCTATAGCACAACATTTTTCATGCATAACTGGTTCCCTTTTAGTTCGAAAGCTTTGTCAATAAAATATGAATAAACTACCATCACAAAGCGCTTTTATTAACATTTATTAAAAGATTTAAAGCTAAACAAGCATCAGTTATATGCGGGATTATTATACATTCTGGACTTTCGGGTTAACTTTTGTTTCATATATGAAACAATATAAACAGGGTATGAAATAATTTTTGTAAAAAGATACTAAACTTTTTTATATAATTTGCATGACGTATTAAATGAAGTGAAATCACAAATATACCAGCTTATAGCTAAGTTGGGATTGCTATAGTTTTTAACAAAAAGTCACCATAATATTACAGCATCAGGAAAATTTAATCACAGCAGTGGTCTCAGAAATGTCAAAATCAATTAGACCATAAAATTAATATGGCACAAGTAAATATTTTAGAGTATCACAGGAAACGAAAACAGAAATTGTGTGATGACAGAAATTTTACAAAATTCATGAATTTGAAGAGAACTGTAATACTTTAATAATGCAATAATTATTATCTTAAATTAGACGTTTCCACCATCAATTATTGTCGATATTACGGATGTTATTTTCATACTTGCAAACAGAAGTTCAAAATTATAGTGTTTTATATAATTTATAACATTAATTAACAGGAAATAGTATTAGCAAAAGTCCATACATTGATACATTCTCTGGAGTTTCAACACTCACATTCAAATTGCTGCTGATAGATCGGTCTTTGTCCACAGAATAAATAGATAATTATGTATCTATATGTTTTTATAACATTTAGATTGCCTATTTCCAAAAGTTTATTTTGAGACCTCATATTTCACCCTTTCTCATTGTAAGTTTCGAAAGGTATAATTATGTGTAGTAGAAAGTACAGTGTTTCTGCCAAGTTGAAAATTTTCCTCAATCTTAATTTCCTTTTATTAAAAAATCATTTTTGTTCATTTGTTTTCAATTAGTTCTGTCCGTCGAATCGCCCTTATTAAAATAAAAATCAATGAATTGTGAGAAGGAGAATAAAATGCTTGATTTAATCTCACTCGTCTTTTCTCATTTCTGTTTTAATCTTCAGATTTGTACGTCATTAATTTTGCATTCATATTACAAATGAGCAGAAATTAATAAAGGGAACTAACCATATTTACAAGGTGATTTTTTTTTAAATGATCTCGTATTTTAGGGGGAAAACGTAACAAAAAGTTCCTAAAATTTAATATCGGAAACAATGAATGCTGTAGGTAACTTACTTCTGTATAGTACTGTACATTAGCTGCTTAATATTATTATTATCATTATTATTAGCCTATTAATTACATTTTCACTTATTTTTATAAGATGGAATTTTTTTGTTATTATAACAGACTGTGCATGACTAGCGCAATGTAAGTAAGATTTTCGTTCAATATTTTTATGAATTTTGAAATGGTTATAATGGAAACTATATATCTTATCACCACTGATAGGAATTTTGAGTATTGAATATTTCTTTTTGAATAAAGTGTTTATAATAATTCTATCCGAGAACCTAATTTTTGCATTGTCAAGAGCTCGAAAAATAATTGTAACGTATAATTATCTTTCTATAAGTCGTAACTCTTGGCATTAACAAACGTATCTTTTTTCAAGGTTAGTTTTGTAAAATTAAGTATCAATCTGAGTAGAGAATTCCATAAGATTGAACAATTATTGTTATTGGATTTGATTGCTGAACTCCAATTCTACACAAATCTATCTGAATGTACTCAAATTTATAATTCGATGTGATATCCGATTTCAGAAGATCATTAACAGTAACCCAAAACTCGTAAAATATGATTATATGGCAAGGTTCAAATGATCCCATCCATATTTCAAGAAAGGTTCAGGAATTAAAAGCACCGTTTGTGAGTTCCTATATATAAAGGGTTTTTGGATATCGAATGTTAGATAATGTAGATTGTATGGTAAAACGATTGAGGATTAAACAGAGGATTAAAAAGATTGAGGATTAATTCTGGTATATTCGCCTTACTGTAAAGAAAGAGAGTATACAAATACATTGGGAGCAAACGTGTAGCAATGATTCTTATACGATTGCAATCTTGAACCTTGTAGATGCATAATCTCTTGTAGAAAACTTATGTTAAATATTAAATTAAATACATTATAAAAAATAAATGAAATATTTATTTGAACAATATTGAGATTTCATGAAGACCTTGTTTGCAAAAGGTATAGAATGACAAATATATTCATATAATAAATTGAGTTTTATTTCAAAAAAATTAAATATAAGCTACATCTGAAAGCATGAACATATAAATATAGGGAACTATTGAGTATTTTCACCGCTCCTATTTTCATTAACTTCTTACATCACTAAAATGTTCCTCTGATCAGAAAAGGAATAAAACTTGAATAAATTTTCTATGCTTGTTTCCTCTTTACAGCCACCTCTCTTCTGAATCTCTTTCGGAACCAAAGTGAGTATAAAAATTCACAAACATTTTGTTTTTTTACGACTTTATGCACTATCGCCAAATGTTGCTGACTAAACTGATAGGAATTGGAGATTTTACTACTTTACTGTGTCGGATCTACAGGTTTTCGAAAGTCTTAATAAAAATGAAACTATGAATGTGGTCTATTAGGAACTTTGATTTTGGGTCCAATGCCCATTATATGATTTAGGTCTATGTAATGGAAATTTCACACTTTATTGTGATGTTTTACTATACATTTGGTAATAAGAAAAGATTACTATTTCATCTTTCTATGTCTAAAGTTACATCGCTGTGTGGTTGTATTACAAAGAATGTTTCTGCCTTATCGTGGTTGTGCTGTGCATCAACTATTTGTTGAGAATAGAAAGCTACTGTAAATCTAGTACCCGGGGATGTCACCATAATTTTAAAATACTAATTTTTCATTGAGGACACCTTCGGTACAACTATTTCGATTCGTATAGGAATTCATCATGTATCATGTTGCATTCTTTGCTGATATAAAGCATTAAAAATTTTGCACATGTATGAAGAATTGTATTTAATCTGTTCTTTAAGTTAATCAGCTTAAAAATTTACTCCTTCTGGCTTATAATTTTAAAGCATGTTTCTACTTTGATCATATATTACGAGTTCTCTATTTTATCAGTTCTCTTCTTCTATCAGAAAATTATAAAACATCGATGGAAAGGTCAAAATTCCGAACAGGAAACTAAAAAAATATTTATTTTCTTCTTCTCTGAAACACGATATAGAAATATATCTGGTACCAAAGAATGTTCCAGACGGTGTGTGATGCAATATATGAAGAAATATTTTTCTATACCCGTATAACTTTATATTCACTTCACACAATTGCTACTGATTCAATGTTTTTTTCGTATCAGCTAGAACCAACTGTATATTTCTATAACTTTATGAAAGCAAGTTTCGCTTTCTTAAATTCAGCAGTACATGACTATTCCACCGTTCGTTTTTAAAAAGTGAACAAAAGAAATAACACATCTGAAAAATAAGTTTCCTTTGTAAAATCAAAATTTGAATATGATAATAAGTTAATAACCATTATGTAATAGTGGCGCCATAGATTCTGTTTACATCTGGATCGTTCATTGATATTAGTTGCTTTCAACAATCAACTAATTTAGTCGCAAAAAAATTAAATGGAGGGGGGTATCTTGATCTTGTTAATAAACTTGTCTGTTTTATGCAATCTAACATATATATTTTTATTTTTAAAGGTTTGATTAGTAACCCACTTAACATCACCTCTGCTGTAGACATGATCGTCAAAAATTTAGAAAGCGAAGTTTTTATTTATTGAGGGCTACATGTAAAAAAAGGTTTATGAACTGCAGCATTAAATGAGAAAAAAGTAAAAGAATTTAATGTATCCTTATAGGAATACGTTAAAGAAATAACCTTTGAGTATAAGTAACTTGCTAGTATAGCATTAAATGAATTAATAATCTTATGTTAAATAGAGTAATGGGAAATTAGTAAAAAAATTAGGAGGGGTGCCAAAACTTTAAGGAGAGCGTAACCCCCTACTGTTTAACATCCTGTTATAGGAAACATCGTATTAGTAAATCTAGTGTTTGCTATAAGTATCATAAACCTATACCAACAAAATTTGAAGCACTATCCAATTATTTATAATAGTTTGAACATCACCCTTCACATACCGCAAATTTCGACGTCAGGTAGTTTATAACATCACTCGATATTTACATAATTGAGAACGTGCAAAAACACTATATGATATGAAGAGCACCTGATACACATTATATAGCGTAATAAACATGATCCGAAGCTCCCTTAAAAAGATTTCCTCGATATTAAATTAAGCATTTGATAATAATAAGGGTTTGAGCTTAATTAAGTTTCTACTTTCATCTTCAAAATGATCTCTGAGTGCTAATTAGTGTTAAATACGTTATCTGCCTAACAAGCTCGCTTTTCACAATAATCCGAAGCTAGTTTATTATATCGGAACCTGTAAGAAAGATACAAGTATGTGATGAAGTTGAATGGAGCTCCTGGGGACAATAGGGGGGGGGGGAGTCATTGATAATTGTACTGAGATCTTGGGGTGTCGAACAATAGAAGTTTTTTTATCGTTGGTGATACTGTATTACGTATACAACGAGGGGTTCCACATACTCTTGTGGTGCTTGCATTAAAGCGAAGAAGTTGGTTACAAATATTTTTTTATCTTAATTGATAAACTGATTTTACCAGAAAGTGATCAATCCCTAGTTTTATTCATTATACTGCAAGTTAGTGTTACTTTTTCAGAAGGATGGTGTCATTAAGCATTATTATTAAGTAACTTTACTGGAGATGTTTACTGTTAGTAAATATTTTTTATGAAACTCTACTCATTTTCTGTTAACTGAGTTTATTGGTAATTCCACTTTGTGATGTAATCAAGTTAAGGCAGGTACACAGACTTTCATACATTTCTAATGTTTTATTTTAAAGGATTGTGATTCTATCAGTCAGTTTTATTTTAAAGGATTGTGATTCTATCAGTCAGGTCGATCTATATATGTCGTAAAGTTTTGAAGTGATGTGTACATAATTCCGAATTTTCAAATGTCACATTTCTATTGATTTCCGAATGAATGGAACAATTTGCCAAAATCATGAATCTGATGGTCAAAGATTCTCAGAGACTGAAATGATAACCTAGATATAATAAGAGATATATAGGTGACTATAAAAAAATTTAAAAAATTCCTAAAACCTTCAATTATTTGTTGTAAGGTATTTATATAATCTGAGTTAGAAAGACTGATGATTGACTAATTGAACCACAAAAGAGACATTACCTAAACAGATTTTCAAGTTCATATCAAATCCCTCAATATTTACTTAAAGTGATCAACGGTGTCTTAATAAATATATCCTATTTTATTAACTATACCACTACATTGACGTTTTCTATATAAGTATTTTTCTACCTCTCACATTGATCTGTTTCTACTTGCTACAATGATATGTTACTAAAGGAAATGTTTGGTTTTGGCATTGATTTTATGAGTACAAAGGGCTTTCAATAGAAGACGTATCTATTTGTTGAGTTGAGATTTGAGTCGATCTAATTGGACGAGGAACAATGATAAGAGCTGCCAGGGTTAAACAGATACTTCAGTAATTGCTATGTGACTCACATTCATAATGTTTAAATTCAACAAGGTTATTTCGGCTTATACAGTTTATTACGAATTTATATTTAGGATTAGTGATATAATTAGAATCACTATGATGAATTTAATTTGTAGTTTGTGTAAAATAAGTTGTAAATTATTCAGCATTGATCACAAAATAAGTTGGCTCGTAACACAGTGCACTGAAGGAAAATAGTAGCGTGAAGAGTTTATATCAAATATTGACGCTAAATTTGTCATACCTTCTTCATCCTTTTTTTTTCATAAAATATTTACAATGGCAATTTGGAATTAATATCACGATGAGAATGAGAGAGTTCACGTATATCTCAAATAAATAAGCAAAGTTGTTATTAGTAT
>JAQIWE010003925.1:0-11292 GCA_034698565.1 Campodea plusiochaeta | reverse complement strand
GCGAGGGGGGGCTTTATTTGGTCCTCCAATCATTGTTTACATATACCCCCTCTCCGCTTCCCAATCTCGGGATTGAGTCTTGCTTAAAAATGGAAAGCATGGAATTATTTAGAAAAGGATGTGTGTGTATTCCCTGGGTTTTTGGTGGATTTGCAGGGGTTATTGGTCGTTCTTCAAAGGTCATGTAGGTTGAAGTGATATTTTGGATAGATGGCAAAATTTTCGCAATATTCTTATTACTGGGAGATTGAAATTTTGTAGTGAGAGAAAAAGTAACATGTTTTGCGAATAAGACAATTTTTATTAAATATTATTAACATTTTTATTAAAATATAAAACCTTGTATCAGTAGCTTCATCTCTATTTCATTCAAAATAAGAATATATCTCGATATACACTCCTTTCCTCTTATAGACAGGTATCAGAGATATCTGAATATCTCTTGGGGTCATCAGAGTAAATTACGAAATTAGATAAAGATTTGCGAAAGATATCAAATCATTAAAACCTTACAATAACAATTTCTGCCTTAGCATCCATCATATCAAACATTTACAACATCTATACCTTGTTTACTTTACATGTTCTGAAACGACAAAAATTTAATAAACTTGGGTCAGTTCTTCACAGCTCATCTTTAAAGATGATGACGGACAATACAAAACGTGTATCCTTTTCCTCCAACGTTTCATGTACCAATATTTTCCCTCGTTCCTTTGTTTTTGGGGGAAGATCAGCCATTTAACTGGAGTTGTTCATTTTATGCATTCACCCATGGGAATCGACGATGACGAAAAGTAGGGGGTAGAAGAGTAAAAGAAGGGGGGTCATTTTGTCTTTATCCCCCCCCCCTCCCCCCTTAATTCTATTCCAGACGAGTCGTTATTTTTGTTTACAACTTACTTGACCTCACAAGGAAGATTGATTTTTTCTCTTTTGCTAGACCAAAGTTGGCAACTTTATTGACAACCTCAGGTTTTATTTTGGCTCGCTTCATTCAATTAGAGCTTCGATGCTGGTTCATTCAAGTCACCAACTTTGCATGTTTTCTGGGGGGAAAGGAAGAACGTGGAGAAAAATGGGGTTGCCAGATCGTTTCTATACTGAAAGGACAAGACGGTTTATATTGTTTCTGTGATTACGCGTTAAATCTGTATTTTTTTACAGCCGGAAGCTATCTTTTCCAACACGCAGATCCCGTTTTCACTTTCTTTGTTCTCTATTGTACTCGCTTTCCCAAGATACCGCTAAGCTGTGTAGGAAAAGATGGCTTCCCGCAGGAAAAAAATACCCATTTAAATATTAGGGTTGGAAATTTCTGCATGAGTGAGATAAAACTAATCGTTCACTAATTGGAAAAAAGAAAATAATAGTTGAGAAGAAGTTTATATTTTGATATTTAATCGTTCATTTTTTTAGATTTTGTTTTTAGGCGTGGTATCAAAGAATATAATATAAAAAGGAAATGAATTCTTATATCAGGTATAATAAGGTAAATAAATGTACAGAAAGAAATATAATTATATTTGCTGTTACATTGGAAGCCAAACGTACTACTTTTTCATGAAAAGTCGCAATGCTCGTTTGCTCTACAACCAGCAATTGAATTATTTATCGTTTAAACAGCGATTCCTCAATACTCACGAGAAACTTCCTCGAATCTGAGATAGTGTGTTTGACATGAGATAGTGTATTCGGTTTCCTATACCATTTTCTTTCCTCCGGTACAACGAGTTGTATAGGAAACAATGGAAATGAAAGGAACTAAAGGTAACACGTACATAAATTAATGTTCTTTAGGAAATCACGATCCCCAACTGATTTAAGATATAGTTTTAATATATAGATTTAATATAAGAATAAAATAATATATGGTTAACACCTGGCTGATGTTGAAGATAAATTACATTGAATTTTCCATAACCCTGTCTATTTTTATTGTGGAATTAATTTCTAGTAAATTCTTCATCCTCAACACACTAAACTAAAATTACGAAAATATAAATTAAATCAACTACAAGTAAAATATACATAATTTGCTTCTAAGTAAATATTAAATTGTTTTCTGGTGAAATTTCCCTACGCAACTTTTTCCTTTGGCAACCTTATTTTCTCTTCGAGTACGTTGGAGATTGTAATATTGCTTAGATTTAGCGAAGGGGTGCTGCTTGGAAGGGGTTAGTAATTTATTCTAACACAACTGATGGAAGTTTTAGTATACACACACTCTCTCTCTCACTCAGAAGAGAAGATCGTGGGGAGAAACTTCAGAGTGGTCGCTTTATTTTTAGAGTGGACGAGCAATAATAAAGTGACCACTTTCCTTTTTAATCATCATAATGTTTAGTAAGAAATGGTTTCAGTAGACAGTTATTGTTATTATTTAAAATTCGAAGAACTCAGTCCTGTGGAATTTGATATTGGAATACAGATAGGTTATTTGACTACACATTTCAGTATGCCAATATTGTAAAGTTGAAAATTCATAATTATATTTTACATCTGTAGGAAATATTCTGCTGTAATACTATAGAAGTGTGATATATTGTAATACATCTGTACTATACAATTCATTTTTTCTCTCTCAAATTCTTGAGCACATAATATTGTCTGACCTCCCTGAAGAGTTATAGGTGTTTGTTGAATCAGTCCGGTGCCTTGTTTTCCTACACAGTTTTTCTTTCTCCTGGTATATCCAGTACAATAGAAAACAAAAAAGTGAATAGGGTGCAGTACGAAAATCATGTGTAGAAAAACTAGGCCCCAACTTCAACACATACGTTTATAAAAGAAAGGTACCAGTTTTTCAGATTGTTGTATTTTATTACAATAGTTTTTCTATTATAGCAAATAAATGCTTAAAACTTTAGTTACAACAATAATATTAGGCATATTGTTTTCAGTAATGCAGCATCTTATAATCGCAGACAATTGATAAATTTTGAAGAGAACAACGTCACATTACATTTAGTCCCCCGTTTTGTGGGTATCAAGGATACTGAACCACTTACTGTTTAGCCTAAATTCCTCTAATATTCAGTGTAGTATATTTGCATTTGATATTTACATTAATCATGTGAGATTTGCCAATCTTTGACTTTTTACCTATTTATTAGTCATATTACATCTTATATTTTACTGTAGTTCAATATCAAACAGCTGTATTCTAATAAATCTAAATTTATTACTCTATTCTCCCCCCCCCCATCATAACTTCAATATAAAAACAACCATATGTTTCAATACTACCATGATAAACAATAACCAAAAAATCTCACAAAGCGATACCGATCTGCATAAATCATAAACCCAACTCTAATAATAAACATAATTCTTCAAAATTTCACGACCGCCAAGAAAATATTGATTTATAATTCCACAATTTAAAATTTCCATTTCATCTCGAAGTCACATCCGCGTCCAAAGAGCAGCATTATGCAGCCGCGACTTCAAAAGCATCAAGTTATCTGGAACGAATTTTTCTCTCTTTTCTGCTGGCTTCTAAACTGTCCAGAACATCCAGAGCTCAATTGAGAGTCTGAAAAGTTTGTGAGTTTGCAATGTCATGTTGGAAGGGAGAATTAAATCTAGGATTATAACACCTGTGGATTATCGAGTAGGATTGGTGGCTGGTTGGGGTCTTTTTTGAGGGAAGTCAGTGTGGGTGGACAAATGTTTAATTTCTTTTTAATCGTCCTTATTGTTTGAAAGTTATAAAAGTTCGGATTTTTAATAAATTGGTTTTGTATTTCGAAGTTCTTACAATAACATTATTGTATAGTGTAGATTTTTCCACTCTCAGATAACAAAAATATATTTTGTGTCATATTGTTCGTTTTCTTTATCTTTCTACTAAATGTTCAGCAATGAATTTAGATAATTATTAATTACGCGTATTATTATCTTTTTATGAACAGGAAATCGATTTAGTAGAAGTGTTGCGAGTTATTAAATTCTTTTGAGACTTCGGAAAGGGAACAGCGGGAAGCCATCTTTTCCAACAAACAGATCCCGTTTTACGTTCTTTGTTCTCTATTGTATTTGCTTTCTCAAGAGACCGCTAAGCTGTGTTGGAAAAGATGGTTTCCGCAGGAAAAATACCCCCTTTAAATATCAAAGGTATAATGGAAGTAGGCTTGTACAGTCCAACAGTGCAATGGTTTAGTACCTTGGTTAGTCCAGTAAATAATAGAGTGAGAGGAGATGTGTAATACTGAGATTTTCCTTTCTTTCAGCATTTTGAGTGAATTGTTGGTCATTTATGAAGTCTTATTCACTTTCCAAGTTTAAACTGATGTAATTCCTTTCTGTATTAGTTATTTTATATATTACGAAAAGCGATGAAAAGCTATTCCATGGAAACCAACAGTAATCAATAAAATTGAATATATCATCATAAATGGAATAAGTTCCATATTAGAATAGGGATGTCAATTAATATTTATTGATACTGAAATAATTTTATAAATTTTCTGTCCTGCTAGATTGAGTAAATTCAGTCCTCATTTCAAAAACAAATAATTTTTTTTCTAGATTATTTTAGTCATACCAACCTATCGTCCATTCCGTTTTGTTGGTAAATCTCTTCCATTTTTGTGATTCTTCTATAAAGAGTTTGTGGGGTCTGAGCTCATAGTATGACCATATGGTACTTGAAGGAAAATTGTAGCAATCTGCTAACGTAAACGAATTGCTGGAAAGGCGTAAGAACGAATGCAGCTGTTTTGAAGGTAGGGGGGGGGGGAGGGGTCATTATTAGATGCTTTTCTCTTTAATTGGAAATTCAGCTGGTGACAGGAGAAAAGTTTTGCTAGTTTTGTTCTTCTATCATTTTTCGTCAGGTTATTTGAATGGTAAAATGGACTGGGGAAGTTCATGATGATGTGATTGTCAAATGGGATAATGGTCATCTTCAAAGTTATTAGCACTTCTGGTATCGTAATGGTTCATTCTATGTTTCGCCGTGAAGTAGAATTTGTAATGTCAAAGTACTATGCAATAGTTGACTTTTATTTGAAGGACAACCACAGGGCTTATTTATAGTGCAATGTTCTTAATTTAGATATTTGAATCATAGTCTGTTTGAACAAGAAAATAATAGTTTATGAGCAGTAAAGAACCTATATAATCAGACATTACTCACATTAGTACAAAATTTCATCTTGCATGACTGGTAGCACGATGGTTGTAATCAATTATCATAGTGAAGGAAAACCATAGAAAAGCTGCAAGTTGCATGAAAACTGTCATCTTTTAATTTTCATTGTTCTGAAATTTCGAGTGCTAATACAATTACTATATAAGCGGAATTGAGAGCAAGGGAGCAAGGAGGACAGTTGTCCATTATTTAATGTTCATAAACCATACTAAAAATGACGAATAGTAGGCATGTTTTAATGCATAAAAATAATGGATTTTCAGCTGCTAGAAATATAATATTAGTCTTTGCTCTCTCCAATATAAGTGTAGGAATCTATTCACTTATAATTTTAGTTCTTATAACTATATACAAATTGGATAGTATAATCTTGTTTTGATATCCCGAAACCTGATGGCTTGTTGTCCAGTCAGGGTTGCCGGTCGTATTCTAGTGGGTCAGGAACTCAAGTTCCAGGATAAAAATCATAAAATAGATTTTAATGAAAACTGTCGTCCTCAATGTTTTCCATGGGGAATAACATGTGTAAAAATCACATTAACGTAATAAACTTGTCAAAAAAATCGCATCTAATTATTTCCTTTTAAAAAGTACCATTGAAATAAACCAATAAAACCCATCGACATAAAAAAACTTGTAAACGCAATTACAAACCTTTTGACCCAACGAAACAAATTCGAATAATCCTAACGGTTATTTCCAATCGTCAATCACAATATGCAAAAAATCATTAAAATAAGTGTCAATACTTTCGACATAAATATATAATCCGAAACATTCCAAATGTCCCTTTCATTGTACAAATCCACCGACCCTATTGTCAAATGGCGCTTTTGAATTTAGCAGCTGATTTCTTGCATTGTGTTTGACTGGTGTATAGTGGGCTATAAATTTGGTGAGAGTTTGTGACCCTGTTTTCTTTTACTGCCTCTGATACAAATACTGAACAGATGTCTCAAAATGTGTTATTGCCGCATAAAATCACTTGACAAGTACGGAGGAAGAAAATATTTTTGCTACTCTATTTTCTTCGGAAGAAAAAAAAAATTAACTGCTTTTTTCTAAGGTAATATTATTTTTGTAGCAGGTTGTTGGATTGGAGATTTTTATAGGTTTGGTTCAGAAGTGAGGTGATTATTAGAGGGTGACGAAATAGTTACCTTTGGAGAGGTTGTAATTTTGGTTGTTTCACGTTATTGGTATTTTATTGAATAACTAGGTTTCTTTAAGAAAATTTATTAAAGTTTCTGTTGAGGAAATATATTTATTTCTGGCTTAGTACTTCACTAGTTCTATTTCTCAGATTTCAATTATCAGTCTATAATTTTCAAGTATGACTCTAGATTTTAATTAGAATGAAAAACGAAAATTTAATCAGAATAGTGTTAACTTATTAATAGATATTGGGATTTACTAAATAACTTTCAGGAGGTAATAAGAGGTGTTCATTCCAAAAAGACTAAAGACATTTCAGCACATTGTACTATAACAACTATATACATGAATATTGTTCGGAGAAAACAGAGACAAATACTAATCAATTGAAGACGATAAAAACTTTCGTAAGCCAATTTCTCTGTTAAAAGTTTTTATTTCCAAGTCGTCGAAATAAAAACGTTTAACAAAGAAATTGTCTTTTGAAAGTTATTTTCATCTTCAATTGATTACTATGTACACGGGTTTTCTTCCTCATATAACTGAAACAGAAATATTTTCTGATTTGGTACCGAAAGATGTGAACTGATTTCTGGTAACAATTTTGGATCCGAAAACTCGTTCTCCTTCATTATGTAAATCTGTACAGTGAACTTTTAATGAAGTTTAACGACTTAATTTTTTTTAGTTAATTCGCACCACGTTTAAGTAAAAGAACGAAAGAAAAACAAATCAATAAAACAAAATAAAAACTCAACCAAATTGACCCTCCCTATTTTATTTCTTCCACTTTTTGGGAAAATCTCTATGAAAATATTCCTCTGCCACTTCTTCCTGTTTCCGGAAGCTTGAAGAATCGCATCTAATACGAAAGTTGTGTGAAGTCACACGTATTCATTATTATTTATGAATGAGTAAAAGGAAACTCACTATTTGACAGACTACTGACTCACAAAAATATGGTTTTAGTTAGGGGGAAGACCAATAGGCGGCTCTCGAAACAACAAAAAGTAATGAGTTCGAGAACGGTTGAGTTACGACGATTACTACGCTTCGACAAAGTCAATTTATTTCGTTTGTAATATAGTGTGGGGAAGTCAATAATGAAGTCAATAGATTTTGGGAAAATGAGACCACCGCAAGAAAAAGACGAAACAAAGTCATTTACCGATTTAGTCTGAGTCGTTGAATTTTGAATATCTGAGCTCTTCAGATTTGTTATATCATTATTATAAGTCAACGGTTATGACTTAAAAAAATGCCAATAAATGGCACGATAAATCAAATTAACTTAATCAGCTTGGAAATTGTAGTGGAGGATTCTTCTTTAGTATTAAAAGTAGTTCCTTTCGCCACAATCCTATTTTAGGAGATATGTTGCAAATATTTCAGTTAAATTATTGCTGCATAAAAGTGAGTGCACTATTGACGTCCATAATGGTTCCAAATCGCTTCTAGTGATTTCTGGTGACATATAAAGACTGCATTCACTTCATCGATTTATATCATTAATAGATTAATAAATTTACTGTGATGAAATAAAGCTGCCTTAAGCTTTTATTTCATCACAGAATAAGTGTTCTTCTAGACAATATCCATTACATTTTAAAATTAATAAATTTACATTTTGAGTTAAATTTGCTTGAAACTTTTGAAAATCTAACTGCAGTATTCCCTGTTGAATTTAAGCTGACTGAAACTCTGGAAACAAGCAGGCATTGAAAGCTCTTAATAATAATTTATATAGTTCCCAAATTGGTATTCTTGGAGCTTGTTTCTGAAATTCATTATAACCTGATAATAGGAATACACATCAGCACACTCCCAGCTGCTTTCGTTATACGTTAATTACTATATCCATTTAAGTATTAATAAAAATCAACGTAATGAACATATAACTTTATACACACTCATACTCTCATAATTTCCAAGCAACTTCTAAACCCACATTTGTTTTTCCATCATCTGTCTCAGAGTCCTGCAGAGCAATGGAGGAAAGTATCTCATCGTGCGATAGAAATAAGTGGAAGTAATCCTGAATCAATGTCACTTCAACGTACTTTAGAAGGGAGAGAGATTGCAGATGATGATTACGATTTACTCAATCAGTTAGATTCACAAGGAGAAAGAAATACAACTAGAAAGTAAGTGGAAAGGGGCTGGGGAGGAAGTGATACCAATTCAAGAGTTTCAGGATTCTTGAAGTATACTCAAACTGATTTGTTAAATCAAATTGTTTTATAGTATTTTAAACTAATATGTTTTGGAATTTTCTGTTTGTGTATTATAAAGAGAATAATATGTTTATTTACATATTCTGTTTACATTTAGTAAGTTGACAAATGCCACAGAATAACAATATCAAATTTATTGCAATAAAATATTTTCAATTTTGTGTTTTTGTATTATATGGCTGTGGAGAATGTGGATGGAGTCCTTTAACACGCTGATGACAATTTCTTGAACCAGTTTCTTTTGCAGACCAAATCTTCTTATAAATTTCTCCATGAAAAAGTTAGTAATTGTTCCTTGGGCTCCGATATACAATCCTATATAATCTCTACGCTGTTTAAATCGTATTTTTCTACTGGTTATTTACTTATTTGAGATAAAGTTCCAGTTATTTCATGCACTATATATAAACTTTGCATAAAGTAAATTTTTTTATTTGTAAATGTACTATTAAAAATATATATTTGTCATTACATGTGCATAACAACACTTATAAACTGAAGACTACTTTTGAGCTGTTGAAATCCGGTCACATCTTATAATTCGGTATGAACAAGAGCTTATAATCATGTTTAAAAAACTCAAAATAATGATTTATTTTGCGTTTTTTAAACATTAATCAAAAGTTCCCAGAGAGTTTTCAAAATGTATAAAAGTCGTCAGAATTTCCGGAGAAGATTCAATATACAGTTGTATCTTTCCATTAAAATCAGGAACCAACTTAGAGCTCATTACCTCTGGAATCTGTATTATTTATAGTTTTTTCTAACAAAACACGAATTAACCTTTGAGAATATATTTGAAAAACTGAAATACCAATTTTAGGTAGGCAATATATTAAACCTTTATTTAACAATTAATCTTAAAATCCTCATTTTTATTCCAGTTTCCCCGAGCGCCTCCTCCCCCAAATCCCTCTTCTGACTCTCCGCTCCAACCATCGTCTTCTCAGTTGTGGAAACCAATGCTGTCTCTGCTTCAACCCTTACAAGGTAATAAAACAATAAAAACAACTTGTCATAGGTACAATTGCTTTTTAATTTACCCTTTTACAAAAAAACTATATCACCCACCCGCTGATTCTTACTCTTTCGTATATATAATGTTTAACAAGATAATATAGTCCTTCCCATCAATATTATGTCAACAGGAACGATATAGTAGCTACCAGACAAAAAAAAGGAAACCCTTACAATTTTTCTTTTTTTCTCTCCTCTCTTTTATATCACAATCTCCTCCTCCTCCTACACTTTTTGTCTCTTTTTATTCGCTACAGAAGATGAGCACAATCTTCTTGGAGAAGTTTTTATTGTATTATATTGGTGTTTTTTTAAGGTTGAGGTTTTGGGAGGTTTCGGGCTTAGAGTTGAGTTTATGATGTGTTAATTTAGTGTTACAGAGTAGCTCTTGTAATGAGCAACTGAGTACAAAACATCCGTTCGTCTTTTAACTAGGTATATTTGAATTCTACTGTTTTAAATTTCTAAAAAAAAATGTAGGTTCTTCAAAGTCATAGTTTGTTGGATATATGGATTTAAGTAATGGAATACTTGCAGCATTTGGAACTCTGTGTGGTACTTCTAACATCTATTTTTCTTGATAGTTTGAATAGATAGTTTAAATTCTCAGGTCTTTCATTCATATTTGTTAAGTTTGTCAAAATGGAGTAATAAAGACCAATAAAAAACTGCATATAACTGGTAATATTTAGACATTTATGTGATATCATTATCATACCTTTTTATTTGATAATGATATTACATAAATGTCGAAATATTACCAGTTATATGCAGTTTTTTATTGGCCTTTATTACTCCATTTTGACAAACTCTTGATAGTTCTAATGTTAATATAGTGGGTAAATTGACATTGTTGTTATTCTAAGCTAAACTATTAGTATATTAGTAAAGTTTCAGTTTCGTAAAAGTGAAAGTTTACCACAAATGGCACTATACTCTAACAAACACTATTGAATTACAGTGGTAAATAGAACTTACTGTTTATTTAGTTATCAAAATC
This sequence comes from Campodea plusiochaeta, assembly GCA_034698565.1. Lineage (NCBI taxonomy): Eukaryota > Metazoa > Arthropoda > Diplura > Rhabdura > Campodeidae > Campodea > Campodea plusiochaeta. The sequence goes on along the minus strand of JAQIWE010003925.1, from coordinate 728 downwards.
AGAAATTTTCAGTTTCTCAGTACGAAGCAATGATTAGTATAATTATTTCGAATTTGAGATGCTGAAGTTTTTGGGTAGATTACCACAAAAATAGTTAAACTTGGAAGTTTTTTCTGATATTTATTTAATTGAGAGGTTCAGATCTGTAAAAGAACTATTCCTCAGTTATTTTAATATTGGAGAAATACTGAAAATCTTAAATGAAAGCTCACACACCATTATACCAAAGCATTTAATATCACAGTTACTTGACACTCACTTGCTCCTCTAACCTTTCTCTATTTACCTACAAAATCCCAAAAAACACCTCCGAAACCCAAATTAAATCCTTGTCCTACCACAAAAAACCTTTTCTTCCGATTTCTTCCGTCTCATCACGACAATCATCCAATGTTCTTCTTCCTCAGAAGGTCTTCAAGGAATGCGGAAAGTGGTGGGGGAGGGCCCGAAAAGAAAAGGATTATAAAAAGCCAGAAAGGGAAAGTGAAAGAAAAAAAGTTACACAACTCCGCAGTTCATAAACTAAAGATAGGAAGCACGACGACGGAATAGTTTCTCTCTCTCTCTTTCTCCCGCGATACCTTTTTTTCTGGGTCATGGGCAATAGGACAGAAGTTTTTTTTTCTCATCCGAAGGAAAAGAATTACTTGAGGAGTTAAAGAGAAACGATTCTCAGTTTATAAAACACTTTAGCTGCTTGGAAAGGTTGTGTGTAGATGTATGAGTGT
>JAQIWE010003924.1:0-11293 GCA_034698565.1 Campodea plusiochaeta | reverse complement strand
AAATCTGGTGATTTCGTAATTATGAAGGATATTGATTTTGATAATGCTGAGTCAGATATTCTACATAAGTTTATTTGTGTTAGATCAAGAAATATCAGAGATAAGTTTTTGTTTGTTGTCGAAAATAATTTTCAGCAGGCTATGGAGGTCACTTTAGCTTCTGAAATGAAATACTTTTCGTTATTTTGGATGCAAGAAAGAAAATTTGGTTTTCCGATATACAGTTTCAATAGATACACACGGAAATTTTATCAAGTTGAAAGTTATCATCCAAAAAATGATTCACTGCTTTTGATATCTGAATTGTTTCCAGACTGGTCAAATAATTTGCACCATCATACTTTCATTATTCATCAGGAGCCTGAATATATTCAAGATATCGTAACAAAGTTTCTGAACGGATCAGTATTCAAACTAGGTTCCAGATATCCAAAAGATATTCTACAAAGTAGTGTAATGCTTATTTCCCAAGTTACTACCAATTACGAGATGGATATACCATGTTCTCGAGCAGTAACGCAAGTTGGTTATGTTTACACCGATAACCTTGCTTTTACTACGGCAAATTATAAAAAATCGTACATTACATTTACTATGTACGTAAAGCCATTTGACCGCATCACTTGGAGTATTATCTTTTCGTCAAATGCAGTTTTTCTAATCTTCATACTCAATTTTTCTAACTGTAAAAAATATGTGGACATTTTCATTAGTTACGTTTTGAAACCGTACCTTCAATTCGAAGTGGAATTGCCTCAAAAGTTGAGACTGAAATTTTTCATATTTTTCTGGAGTCAAATGTGTTTCATACTCTCAGTCGCTTACGGCAGCAAATTCACATCGTTTATGGTCAAACCAAATTTCGAAAAAGTACCAGAAACTTTACACGAACTAGTTGACAGCCACTACAAGCTCAGTTTCGCAAGAAACACAGATTTTTACGATTTGAGATTTATTAAAGAGTTTAGTCAGTTGATAGCATCAGGACCGAACCTATTTTCGAGAGTTTCCGCAGGACAAAATGTTTTTAATAAATCCAAAATTTTTACAACTTCCTTTATATAACCTAAAAGTGGGTTGCAAAGTAATTGTGACATGCTGAAAGCTTACTGTAGAAGATACACGTTCTTAATTCATGGTATAGACGAAATAATAAATTCATTTGCGATTCTATATCTTGATAATCAAGCTCATAAAGAGCGGCTTACGATGCATATATCTCGAGCTAACAGTGCTGGAATTTATATGGAATATCAGAAAAGAAATATGGAAGTTGAAAAAATAGATAAGTTTAGAAAAGGTAGATATTTGACTACTGAGAAAGATTAATAATGCTGCGTTCTTTCCAGGTGTTACTTCTCTTCACAATTTTTGATTTATTCCAGTCTACCAGGTGGTTTCAATTATTATAAATTTTATATCGTCTTGATAAAAGTGAAGGAACTTCGCTGAAATATCGACAAACAATTTTGTTTCATTTATGGATTTTTCACTCGCTCGTACTAATGGAAAACTTTAACAATAATGAATTCATGTCTCTCAGAAGCAAAATAATAATTATGTTGAAAACAATAAAGTGAAAACCTTCAAACACAATAAATTTAAGTTTAATTCTTCAAACAACAATAAATTTATGTTTCATATACAACAAATGTTTTTTAATTTCTTATTTGGGTTTCCAACAACAAAAAAGTGGTTGCTTTCACTAAATATTATTGTTTAAAATGTAGTGATGGACAAGACAAGAGTCTTCCAAAAGTCAGGGTGACTCTTGTCTTGCTTTTTCATGACAAGAGGTCTTGATTTCAAAACTCTCGTAGAGTTTTGTCTCGATCGTCAAGACTCTTGCAACAGTTTTGAATCGTCAAGAGTCTTGAACCACCCACTTGGGATACAATTAGGTAGTTACTAACTGTCATTTTTCGATGATCTTTTACAAAAAAATCTTTTTAACTTTACCATAGCTACCTTTAAAATTTTTGTGCTCATAGTAATTCATGAAATATACACAAAATAACAAGAAGGCCCTTATTTTTTAAATATTTTATGACGTACTTTTGAAAATCTCGTATATCTCATGAGCTATTATGAGTTGAAAAATTTTAAAGGTAGCTTTGGAAATATAAATACGAATTATTTCTGAAACACAATAGAAGTATGACAGTTAGAAACCACCCACTCGTATCCGTAGTGGGTGGTTCAAAACTCTTGCAAGAGAAGGGATGTCAAGAGTCTTGTCTTGACAAGAAATTGATAAACAGACTCTTGTCTTGTCTTGAAATGTCAAGACAAGAATGAGCCGAGTCTTGTCTCAAATTTCGAGACGAGACAAGACAAGAGTCTTGAAATTTCAAGACTCATCTTGTCCATCACTATTAAAATGATTTTGTACCGGATTCATTTAAACAACAAAAGTGGTTAAATTCATATTTTTAATAAAAATTATTGGCATTAAGTTACTAGAATTATGTATTTTCAAGCAAAGTTTGGAGTCAGTCAAAAATAATTGTGAATTTCCAATGTGGAGACTTTGCTACAACACCATAAATTCTATAACCCGGATACTACTTATCCTGGAGTAGGTAATAAAACAAATTAATTAATTAAAAGCAATTATTGACAGAAAAGTAGGTCAATATAAATGTATATATAATTTATGATCATAAAATTGACGAAATGCGTGCGTACAAGTATAAATATCCGCCCGTCTATCTCTGTCATTTTGTGCGTGACCAATTTACACCTTATGATTATAAAATATTCACACTCTGTTATGAAACGTATGAGTAAATATCTACCTAAAACACAAAAGCTGTTTTTTTTTATTATGCGACTATCAAGCAATCGAGTGAATTATTATGGGAATGTAAATATTGCTAATTTCGGTTGATAAAATGAGTAAGAAATAGTGAGCTAATATTATTAAATAGTTCTGCTTGGGTTTAACCACATATTGACCCTTGTAAAAATAAAGTACTACTTTCAAGTAGTACTATTTTGCCGTACTAAAGTACTACTTACTACCGAAAAGTACTTGCTGAGTACGACCTAGTAACACTCAAGTAGGCGAAGTACAGCATACTTCAAGTACCGTAAGTACGAACTTGTCTGCCACTTGAAGGAAAAGTATCACAAAAAAGTAATATTTTAGTACTACTAGCCAAATTAGTTTGCTTCAAGTGCACTAATAGTATACTAAGTAGCCTCTCATTTTCACAAGCGTTATCGGGCAAGGTGTGTCGTTGACTGTTATACTCCGAAAAGACAACACAAACAATAATGCTAATACAATAACTGAGTGAAACTGAATTTATAATGGTAAGTATACTGTCTAAACATTGCCTTATAAAAAAAATTGACACATTTCAATTGTGTGCCAAATGGAAACCACCAAACCTATTGTATCCCCTCCCACATTCTCTCCCCAAAAAAAATCTACATTGCGTATTGTTCTTGCTAACTGAAACTAACATTTTCAGTTTATCCTAACATCAAACATAAAATTATGAAACTTAATACAACGAAATTAATGATACTTACAATACGTATAATAATACTAGTGTGCATTGTGGAAGTTTAATTTCGTTTATAATGCAGTAACTATTTCATGAAATTGAAGAAGAAAAAACGATACATGTAACTTACCTGGAAAAGTTATGAACATTAAATTTTATATCAGTGTTTTCAGCATCTAATTTGCTTTCTTTCTTGTCGTTTTTCAGATGGATAAACTGATTTATCACATCGACAACTCTAATATTGATATTCATGCTGCAAATTTATTCAGTATATCTGCAAGAACACTAACTGTGGTAAGGTGACTTTAAGGTTATGTATGGCGACAGGTTTAAAATTTATTAAAATCAGCTTTTGATTATTTTGAGAAACCGAACTATAAAACATTGGATCATAGCAAATTTATTTTTAAATTACATTGTCCCTGTGATTGCTGTGGCTGTAACAATTTAATTACTAAAAAAATTAATTAAATTGAAATTTAATTACTTTGAGTTATACGTAACTGTACATATTGTAGGCCTATAAAGTAAATAATTAATTACTATGCCGTAACATAAATACAGTTTTCATCTTCACTGGGTCAATATAGAAACTGATAGCATGACTAGAAGGAATGTTATTTTGTTAACTTGCCGAGACCAGAAGGAATGTTAACTTGCCGAGATGGTCTAGTGGTTATGGCCCGAAGCTCTTACCAGTCTTACGCGTGCGATCCGAGTTCAAGTCTTGCACGAACCTCTCTTTATGGGCCCACAGGATACAACTAAGCCCGACTTCATCATATTAAAATTACTATCGAAAAAACGGATGGAATAATTTAGAAATTTTAAAATACATGTATTAAAGAAGTAAAGTCTGATGTAATTATTGAATAATAGGTTATTATGCAGTGGGTCGAACATTCTTCTTGAAATGTGAGGCTGATATACATGTATTTCATTGGAATTGCTTTCCGCAAGTTCGATGTGCTGGTACTGAGATCATGAAACCTTCTGTGTTAATGACAGTTGTAGAGTATCAGTCCCACGTATAAACAAAATATTCCTACCATTTCTTCTTAGTGTAAAGTTAACTTTCGTTTGCCAGACACCAGGCTAAGACGACCATTACCATTTTTTATACTAAAAGAAATTTTAAAAACTGAAAACATGTGCATTATGAGATACTCCCAAGTACTTTTTGAAAGATTATAAAAACTGGACCTATTACGATACATTGTTATTATTTTTAAGTTATTAAAATAATCTAGGCACTATTTTAAAATTATTGCAAATATCTTTCATAGTATTACAAGTATTACAATGCATAGTATTACAAATACTGTAGGTGCATACTATTACAATCTCAAATACAATAGCAAAACTTATAAAACAATTCCCGAAAAGACTTCAAAATACTGCTGTTTAATACTGTACCTTCTACTGTATTTATGTGCATGTTATCACTCTATTTCAGTAGCGGAAATATGGCACTGATTTCTTCCTCAAGTAAATAAGTAAATTTCAAATCTCATAAATATGGTATGAATAAGTTATTTTTTGTTTAAAATTAGCATATTTCATTAATAAAAAATATATGTTAGGCACTTTTTAAATATTTATATTGATGCTGTAAACAGTACTTCACTACTTCCATTACACACTGTATAAAACATCATTTTCCGGTTGTTTTATTAAAACACCTTCCCGAAACGTATACAGTTATTTAATACTGAATTATTTACATTAAAATAATCAATGCTGCTTTCCTGCACTTTGAAGCAAAATATTGATAAATTAAACAAATTATTTAGCTGCCGATGAAGCCCAGTTTTTCTTTGGGACACGATGTATAATGTTAAACCTTGAGTAAAAAAAGTGGTTAGCGTCAAATAAAAAAATGCAAACATGATGAATACGAAAGTTTTATTTTAATTATCATTTACATAATTATAATACTTTTGACAGCCAATTCCCCACAAAGTTATTATTACTGTTTAATTAAAATATCATTCTCATTTTTTCAGATGTTTGGTTCCATTACGACCTTTATTGTCATATTGATGCAGTTTCAAATGGGTGAAAGAAATGATAAACCAAATCATGAGATGTCAACTCCACTGCCACTGAACTCCTCATTGGATGCATGATGATACAGAAAACAACCTATAGAGTTTCGATAATTTAAAACAAGTAGAATTAAACACCGTTAGCGTTAAAGGGTTGCCAGCAGATAATGAATTTCTCATTTTCTGTAATTTTCTTGTAACTCACATTATTAAAAAAATATTTTTAAAAGTTTGAAATTTTTTGACCCAACGGATATATGCAAATTAGTCACTGAAAAACACATATCAGAGCATATCAATGAAGAAGTAGCAAAACTCACTTAACAATAATGCAAATTAATCATTTTATTCACATAACAGTAAGTTGTCTCATTTACAGCCACGCTTGCTCCGCTACCTTACAGCTTCTATTGTTGCATTTTCTAAGGTGAATATTTCTAAAACCAGCGATTTTTGTGAGGTAAGAAAAACAATATGAGTTATTTATGTCAAGAAAACTAATATTATCTTATAATATCAGAAAAGTCAATTTAGCTGCAAGTAACACTTTAAACTAAATATCTTCATTTCAACAAACACTTTCAAAATATACAAACAGGATAGGAACTTGGCAACACAGACTAAATCGTTTTCTTTATATTCCTTCGATACTATCCACCTCTTTCAATCGATACTATCTTTTTCAGAGAGTATCATCCTCCCTTATACACACACACATACTGTACTTCCTCTCAGTTTTCTCAGGAAAGGAAAAGGAACGAAGAAAGAATAAAAAACAAACAAGAATCTGGGAGTCACTTTTTTCTGAATAATTCTTTTATACGGAATTCCACATATGGTTCGAAAGTTTCGAAAGTATGAGTTGAGATTGTTTAAAAAAGTTTTTGGATTTTTACGAATTTCTTTTGAAGGAACTTTGTAGTTTGCATAAGCCATGATATTATATAATACTTGCATAATGAAATTGTGACAGGAATGTATAAATATGATGAAAATAATCATAAGCAAAATTGTAATCAATTTTAAAACTTTCAACTTTGTCCTCACTTTTCAGTACCAAATATTTAACGATTGTAAAGGAGAGGCCCTGATAATATATAAATATAATTTTTAGGTTTTACATTACTTAAGATAATAATTTAGTAGTGTGGATGGTCTGAGGGTCATCACAAGGAACAAAATTGGATTCAAAGGAAAGTAGGTTATATTATTAATATGGTTGTTGCAAAAGAACTGTTCTTGGAAATATATTGCAGTTATTCTCATTCATGTTTCCAAGCCTCATCTCAGATAATAGAAGAAGAGTTTTTCGTGAAATTTCAAGTTGAAAGCAAACGCTATTTACTGTACAATATTAGAATGTATATATTGCTATATTATTGTAGTTCATAAAATAGTGGAATTGCTATAGAAATATTAGCGAAAATATATGAATAAATATTTCAAAAAGCTATCAAAGTATTCTTTTGAGCATTCAAACGTTGTACTGTAAAGCGATGGTATGTAAATGTATAATCGAAAACTGACTTAAAAATACTAATTTATAAAAACGACGTTGTGTGAAGAATATAAAGATCAACATTACAACATTGTTGATCTCATCCAAAAATCATTAATATGTTTAAAGACCCATTATTTTTCAGTGGGAAGTCCCGATTAAAAGAGAATCGAGTACAATAGAGAACAAAGAAAGTGAAACGGGACTTGTTTGTTGGAAAATGAGACGTCATGCTGAAAAATATTACTGGTTTAAGACACAAAAGTACAACAATGTAAAAAAAAAAGTAATAATCCATGTGAACTTTCTTTTCCTCACTCACTAATAATATAAATTCCATTATATATACTGTAGCAAAGTTTGTTGCAAATCCATTAGTATTCGAGAAGATCGTTTTGAACCTTTTATTGGTTGGAATTTGAAGCAGGAAAAGAATTGATGGCTTCATTTCCTCAGGTCTAGCTGGCAGGCGAGTCTTGCAAGACCAGACTACAAATATTTCAAGGAGTGTAGCCTAAGAAGGTCATTCGGTCGAGTTTCTGAAGATAGAAAGATTTGTTCAGACTTGAAATGACAGAAGCGTACGTGTACTACATTTTAGATGCATTGCAATTCTATCGAATTTTTTTTTTTTAAGTTCATTATTTATATTTTATAGTTCTTTTAAAAGGATTAAAAAATTCAACATATTTTCAACCATAATTTTATTCTGTTACAGTTTTTTGTAAAATTTACCACTGATGAATATTTTGGGCTGACTAATGAGTCGTGTGTCGTACGAAAAAAAGTTGCTAAATTTCGAAATACTAACAGGGTTTTTACAAAAGAAGTATACAGTTTAGTCATTTGATTACTTGAAAACTATTCAAGATAATAAAACACAATTAACATGGTTTTATAGAGAACTTCAATAGTTTTATTTTGCAAATGGTGGAATTTCTACCTTTAGTCATACGACATATATCAATGCAATAATCGAATTCGTGACTTCCACGTGGTGCCATCAATCCAAGAAAATGGAAACTGCCATTTTTGAAGTTAGAGGGTTGCAAATGTTATGTCTTGTAATTCGATTAATTTTAAAACATATCTCAAAATTTCATAAAATTCCGTGAAGTATTTCCTTCAAAAATGGCGAATTTGATAATTATTTAATGGCAGCACATGAAAGTAATGAATTTGACTATTACACGATGTAATAGGCGTTAATGTCGTACGACTAAACGTGTGCAGGTAGAAAATCCATCAATTGCAAAATAAACCTATATGAATTTCCCAATAAAACCATGTTAATTATGTTTTAATTTCTTGAACAGTTTTCGAGTAATCAGATGACGAAACTGTCTACTTCTTTTGTAATAACCCTGTATATGTGTTCCCCCAAAACTACGAGACTTGTGCTCTAATCTAAAGAACCAAGAAGAGTTATTATTTTACATTACAGTGACGATATTCGCATACAAACTTTGGGTTACCAGGAAAGCTAAAAATAGAATACTGAAAAACTAATTAAATAAATTTACTTCACCCAGAAATACTGACATATCGCAGTAAAATATTCATCAGTTAAACTTTTGCAGCAACTTTTTCAAAGCGAAAGTTTTTCCTTTTTATCCAATTTCCAAATTCCCAAAGCCACTCCACCGGAAATGCTGACTACGCCCATTCCTGGCCATCTGCAACATGAACAGAATATTTTTCGGAAGAAAAAGATAAACCAAATAGAGAAGTTTTAATGCAATTGTAGACAACTTTTTCTTGCAGAAGTTTCAGACTCTGTGAAAAAAAAAACGTTTTATGGAGAGTAAAGAATTATAAACAGAAGTAGAACATGATATTAAAGTTTATGAAGGTACTGAACTGTTTACTAACACTAAGATAGGAAGGTATAAGTGAAAAAATATTTTTCTTTTCAATTTCGAATATACACAGATTTTATTTATTTTCAATAAGCTCACATCTCTTTCGTCTTTCATATTTTTAACTGCTCAAATATGTATTGCTGTTGAGTTCTCACTTTCTTTCAATGTAATCATATTTTTTGGTTAGAAGCTTATTAGAACAAAATGTTGTACTGCATAAAAGCTAATTGATGTATTACGTGAGTGTGTATTACGGGGTCAATTTTCATAATTATGCAGAACTGATAATAATCCTGTATTTATGGGAAAATATGCAATATTTCTGTATTAAACAAAAAAATCCTAACTGTTTGTAAAATCCGACAATTTGAGTCACAATATCTAAAATTTCGTACAAGTTCTACTTCATATTGCTTGTGTTAAAAAAATCTGAAATAAACCATTAAGAACATCTATATTTTATAATTCAATAAAACATTTTTCAAAGTGTATTTCTTTATTGCAAGCTTAAAATAGTAAATCATTCCGAGTACGAGATATCCAAATCAGCAATACAATTAATGTTATTCTTTTTAAAGTAATCATTGATCGCGTGCTTGTCAATACCCCTTACTGGTCTGCAACCTCCAATGAAGCGTAAATTCGGACACCTATCAGCAAACTCAAGTAAGTCACGATAATCACATGTCATAGATCCAACTCCGAATTTTTCAATCAGCGGATAACTTATACTCAGAAAGTCTATTGTGTCTTCCTTGGAAATGTATTGTTGATAGTTAAAGTTAATACTAACGGTTTTAATTGTTGCTGCGAATGAAGGAAACCACGATCCTCCATCGTTAATTTCAATATTATGGATTGAAATTAAACTTAAAACTCTGAAAGTTGTTTGTCCGTCCCATTTAATACTGTTTACTGTTATCGGTAGTTTCAGCTCTTCTAAGGATGGTAGTTTCTTCGCAAATTCTGTGAGGTCTAATACTTTTAATTCTGAACGGGTTTGACTGTGAATTTCACCAATCTGGAGGCTTCTCAAAGTCGACCAATCAGAGAATAAAAATCCTTTGTAAACCTGTTCGTCTTTAAAACCGTAACACATCAATGTTTGTATACTGAGTTTTGAAAACTCCTGTAATACGTCAATCGGAGGTGGACTTAAACAATACAATGTTTTCAATTTCCAGAACACTGTTTTTAATTTTTCTACTCTTTCATAAGTCAGATCACTAACTACTGCTGTTTCAATGCCGCATTCGTCTTCAAATCCAGAAATAACTTCGTCAATGATTGTATTCCAGCCGAATGATTTTAAGTTTGACAAATACGCGTTTATCATTGAAAGATTTTCCTTACAATTCTCCTTACGTGTATTCATATAAAATGACACCTTGAGCGATTTGAAGTACGAGTTTGCCTCATAATCTGCCAACGTCATCCGGTCAACATATTGTAGATCGAGTACTTGAAGAGTTTTACAGCACGGATTTGGGTTTTGTTTCTTTTTGAAATCTTTGAAGATGAGTTTCGCATATCTTAAATACGTCAAACCATTCTGTCGATAAGAGCTTTGTTCTAAATATCTTTTACCCTGATCTCCGCCTGTTCCTCCGATCAATTCACGAATTTGATGGCAATAATTTCCGATCAGTTCTAAATGATTATCAATTATCGGTACAAGTTGAAAAAGTATTTTCGTTAGATTTTGAGCGTATTGGAAAGTATACGGTAAACGTCTGAAATCAAAACAGCTTGCTGAGGCTCCTATAAATGAGATAGAACCGATTGATTTTCCTAATTTACTGAGGAACACATGATCTTCAGCTGTACTATTCGACATATAACCAATACGTAAACTGTTACAAGAACATAACCAAGTTCTGAAATACCTAATATCAAACCCATATGTACTCTTCATTGAAATCAGTTTGTAATAAATCTGAATTTTCACCGTGTCCGTGCATTCATCGAGCATCTTTTTTCTTTGCTGCAGAAAATGACAATTTTCGTTTAAATAAATAAGACTGCAGTACTTACAACGTTTAGGTTCATGTTCTATTAAAAACTTAGTCAAGTCACGACAGACTGTTCCTAAAGCAAACTCGGATAACGGTTTGGCTTGTATTCTTTGAGGCATACTGGAATTTAGTAACACCAAAAATCGCTATTATTTTTTCATGGATAATTCTGTAAATTTTCAAACTAAGTTCATAGTTCGTTCTAACACTGTTCAATCAAAAAGAAAATGGTCTTTCAAATCATTCAGCATAATGGGTAATTCATATTCAAAAAGGCTCTGAACTCAGAAAGTAATACAGATATTTTCCGTTCAGAGCCTTTTTGAATATGAATTATCCGTACACTCAGTAT
>JAQIWE010003923.1:0-11293 GCA_034698565.1 Campodea plusiochaeta | reverse complement strand
ATTTTTAATTATAGAGTGATTTTCCTATATTTCACGTGCTTTCTATACCCCATGCCACGCCATTTTGGATTAGTTCAGCCACCAGGATCACTTTTCGCGCAATTGGCTAATTATTATCAGTGTTAAAATTAGTATGATACTTTGTCCATAGTTTGCTAATTTGCATCTTAAAAGAACTAATATATAAAAGTAGTTTAACTTTCTTTCAAAATTTTTCAAAGTTCTTTTGTCTATTACTTGTCAGGTTAATACTAATAAATCTTATAAGATGATATGTAGTAGGTATATTATATAAATTTTCTTTTACTTTTCAGACGACAATAAAGAAGACTTTAAGTAACTTCAAGCGAACTCATCAGGATAATTGGCAAGAGCACAAACTCAAATTTACTGATGATCAACTGGCTGTGTTAACTGACTTATTGGTATCTCCCAATTATTATGCATAGGTGCAATTACATTTCTTATGGTACAATTAACAAAACATTTTTGCAGGGTTATTTTTATTTTAATTATGCGAAAATATTTTTTTAATTCTTACTGACTGAATTTTTACTTTAGAAATTTATGAAACTTGGGGAATAATTTGAATTTAAGATTTTGACTGGAGTTCTGCCGAATATTGTTGAAAAATAATACCAATTACATATTTAATTTAAAGCTACATAGAAGTACTTTGGTTTCACAAATTTTTTTTTCAGTAGTGAAGCCCTAAAGAAAATTTGCAACAAGTGTATTTTTTGTGTGTGTGTTAAAATATCTAATTTTTATAGTACAATCACATATTTGCAGCACTTACCTGTTCTAAAAAAGCAAATTTTGTTAGAGAGTTCAGATTTTATGCTTTAATTTATATAGTAACAGTATTTTTCAACTTCCTCTTGCTATTTTCATGAATTTTGCCAGTAAATTTATAAAAATATCCATCACTGAGAAGTTTTTCTTTTATCTTTATAGACAAAATACTTTTAAAAGTAAAAGGAAATGAGAAAATGCCTTCATTATATAAATTAAAGCACATATTCTCAACTTTCAAACAAAATCTGTCTCATGTAAGAGTAAGGGCTGGAAATAGGAGATTTTCTTTAAGGATGAGACTTTTTACAGGCAAAAGCTGCTACTAAGAAATTATTTAAAAACACAAAACTTTTAAAATAATTCATAAATTAACACTACTAGATAGAGATATTTACTTCAACTCCAGGAGTGTAGGGTAAAAGTTTCTTGGGTAGTTTGAGCCACAGTTACAATGGTCTAGTTCATAGTATTTCATATGTTAATGTTGTTTTAAAATAATTAAATTAAAGAAATACCAAATTGGATATTCTTTTTAACTTTACTGCAGTCATAAAGAATAAGAAATTTGTAAGAAAATTGTACCCAAAGTTTCATAATTTTTTTGTACATAACTACAAACTAATAACCAAGTAAATAATGTACATCAATACTCAATTGTAATTGAAGTTATAGAAATTTATTTTAAACTGTACAAGTGATAGAAAACCTGGTTATTTACTACTTTTTTCTCTTTCCTTATAAAATATATAACAAGAAACATATGCATTAATATTTTAAAACATAAATTTAAATATTTATGAGATACAGGTATGTGTTTATTCTGTCTACTGTACATTTTAATGGTTTTACTTATTTATGTTTTTATCTACATAAAAGTCTCTTAATTTATTTAGTATTACAAACAATAAATGTTTTTATTACACCATGTTGAAAAAGCACTATAAAAACTCTTGATAATAACTAAGTTTTCTATTACTTTCACAGTTTGAACAGTTATATTGTTATGATAACTATCTCCAGTAATATGTAATATTTATTACATATTATGTAAATATTCAATTGAAGAGCTTCTGAAATTTGTTGTTATCTCAGGGGCTTAGAATGGAAAAAGAAACCATTGCAGGCAATAACAGGTTGTTTTGTTTTACAGTACAAGAAACCCATTGCAGGCAATAAAGATTGTTTTGTTTTACAGTACGGTACATTATGCCTTTAGCACATGTAAGATATTTTAAAGTATTCAGTGGCAGCTTGTCTTAAGAAAATGCAGGACATGTTTCTACATGGAGAAAGTAATTTCTGTAACATGACAGTGTGTGTGTTTATACATTTTTATTTAGGAGTGAAAGAAATTCTACTATGGAAATGTATTTCATGTTTTATTTCAGTTAGTACACTTGTTAAAGCTGCAAATTCAAGATAGAAAGATTTTTCAGTTAAAGAGATGCAATTTCATTTAAATTTAAATGTAACAATTTTCAAGATTATTCTATTTTTGACAATAGAAAAATTCCTAATGAGCTGTCACTGAAATGAAAATAATTTTAATCTCTTTAAAATTATTTATGTATAGAGAGGAAATGAGAAATAGTTTTTTTGTTTGTTTAATTACAAACTTTCCTTATTTTAGTCTTTTTTTTTCTCTTTAATTTGTGTTGTATGTGTGGTATTATTTGTTCTGTTTTCTAGGAATGTTGTATGATATTTCATTTGTGATGGGATGTGGTAGTGTTCTCCTTTGCAAACATTCCATACTTTCTTTCCTTAAGTTTAATAAAATAAAAAAATATATATATTTTCTTTATTTCTTCTCCACTATGTCACCCTGAGTAAGTAAGTTATATAATTTCTTATTTAAAAGTTACTAATTACAAATGTTCTCAGGAACTGTGTATAAAACGGGAAAAAACTGCTGTCCCCTATGTAAATCTATAATTGAAATGTTTGTCCAAAACTGGGGGGAGCCAACAGAAAATGATGTAGTAGCAATCAGTGACACTCTGTCTGCTAAGTCTAGTGTTTCTCAAACCAAAACCAAGACTGACCAAGTCTTGGCCTTGGGTCCCAAGACTTTTTTCAGGAGGTTTTGGTCTTGTTCCCAAGACCTGCCGCGGTTTTGGTCTTGGGTGTACCAGTGGTCTTGTACAAGAGTCTTGGGAAATCCCCGCAATTTTTAAGCATTATTACAATTTTTTTATTGATATTACGTCCTGCTTATGAAATTAATCTATTTTTACATCCAAACCATTATTTATTTATTTATTCATAAGGTTTTTTACACTCAAGACCCAAGACTAACACAAGAGTCTTGGGTCCTTAGTCTTGGTCTTGGGATACGATACCATAAAACGTAAATAAAATAAGCATGTCACGTATTTTTTTTCTTCCTAGTCACTCACAATCTCACATCACCCTATATTTAACATATACATCCTAATATTCTTAAAATTAACATTTATTTCTTCAAAATTATTTTATACCGAAGAGTCTTGGTCTTGGGATACAAGACTTTGTATGGCAAGTCTTGGTCTTGGGTCTTGTACAAGACCAAGAAAGTCTTGGTCTTGTCAGAAACACTAGCTAAGTCATAACATAGTCTGGAATGTTGGTGAACATCAAATAATACTAATTGTTTTCACGAATGGGGAATTTGTGTGTCAACCCTGGATGGTACGGGTTTTTATTCACAATAGACACAGTTGGGTTGCAGATGTTAGGATACTCTGGGAATTATCATATTAGGTTCATTAAAATTTTAAAGGTTTCAATTGAATTTTAAATTAAAATAATAAAGTAAAATTTATATAACCATTCCTAAAATATTGTAGTTGGATGTCAAACTAATATATTGACTCTGTTCCAATCTCCTATTTTCATATAGGTTACTTTTTATTCCAAAAGTAAAAATAATATACCTATAATTTTAGTCTCCATTTAATACAAAATAGAAATATTTGTAACCAACCAATAACACATAAATTAATTCAATATGAATTAACATTTCCACATAATGGGTGTAAACATTATCTAAAATAAGACCAAGCATTTCTAAGGTTTCTATGTGTTTTATCTACATCAGTTTTGAGCTCTCTAGGTCCTTGACTCAAATGCAATCTCTGAAGTACTTCATCGAGTGTGTTTTCAATTCTTTCTAATCTGTTTTCCATTTGCCGAATTCGTTGTTTTTCTTCCGCAATTTCTTTCTTTGCACGTTGATTATCAACACAAGCCAAAGCATCCTCCAATAATTGAGAGCGGAATTTGATTCTGAAAAATAAGTACAGAATTATTTATTGTATTTTAATGGAATTATGATAACTATTAATAGAGCTTTTTCTTTCAAATATAATTATGGAAACGTACTCAAGTTATGTGGCAGAAAGATGTATAATTAAGAAGGATATTTAATGATAACTGTCTGTGCTGGACCGTATGTCTATACGGAAGTGGTTTATACGGTTGAAACATCCTTACAGTGTTTGAATATTACACTCATATTTATAAAATTAACTGATTCAGTTTGCACTTGCAGTTTCAATGTTTTTATTATAATAAATAATATATAGGCCTACAATTTTTAAAAACATTTCTTTTATCGATTAATATTTACTCTATTTCTCTAAAACCTTTGTCGAAATAAATTTCTGCATACAACCATTATCTGATACTTCTAACTTGCACATATATCTGCATATATAATTGGTCCCAAGGAGGATAGTACTTAAATTCTCCATGATTACAGTCCTCTCTCTCTTTCTGTTCAAAGGGATGATAATTTTATTCCTACGGGTCTGATTGCGAAACATCACAATTGCAAAGTCAGGCAAATCTATTTTTACACAAGCAAGAAGTGTTCGATTTATACTAATAATAAGGGTTCCCATTTTCAGTCATTTTGGTGACAGGAGGTGTTACGATTGATTCCTGGAAATTTCTTCCCCATAAACGATCATGAACTGTTTATTACAGAAATAATAATTAATCAATTAAAAATAAAAACTCATAATTTTCAGAAAATTTCTGCCATTTTATTTAAAGAAATTAATTTTAAAACTTTAAATATTCCATATGACGATTTCGTCCTCTTAGCAAAGGGGTTGTGAATTAATTGTGGCTTAATTTTCTTGTTAAACTCTTAATAATAATATAATATTGCATGCATGTCTGTAATCATAAAATATTACCTTTACTAAAAGTTACTTTTTCCTTACCCTTCTGGATCCACAGTTATTTTCTCAGATATTCTTATTGTTATGGCTTTTGTTGGTAAGCTGGGAAATACCAAACCTTTTCGAAGAAATGGACCACGAAGTAATAGTAAGAAATGAGATATGTGCTGAATTGCTCCCATAAATGCAGTATTTCTTTGTCTGAAATCAGAAACTGTTGTTAGAACTATTTGGGTGTTACATTTCATTTCAATCTTTTGTGGTGTAGTCAAAATACCTCTAGAATTGGTTTGCCAACCATCCAAAAGGCCAGCAAACGAGGCAGTAATTCAAATTTTGGCGAAATTGTAAATTTAACTCAACTATCCAAAATTATATTTTTAAGAACTAATCCACAAAAAAATTCACACATGAATTACACAGAATTAATCATCATATAGCTAATTAACTATAATATTTGCATTTTACATAATTTTATATAAAAAAAACAGGCACTTCATTACAACCATGAATCCATGATGTATATAGTTGTTAGCTCCACAAAGATTATTCCACTCAAGAACAACGAAAATTTGAAATAATTTTTGTCAGGTTAAATAATTCAACAGTATTCATATATTCTTTCATAACGACACCCAACTGACTGTGTAATCATCATGGGTCTTTGCAAGAGAACATTGTAGGTTCATCGAAAGAAATAGATTACCTGCTGCAAACTACAATGAATCTGTATTTTGTAATAAATTTTGCTTTCTATGTCGTGTGAGAATTGTGTGCTTGATTAATACACTATATTTGACTATTAATTTGTTATGAAATACAGTCTCTCACAATATTAATTTAAATATTCAGAGTGGACAAAAAAATGGGACTACTTTTGAAAATGGAATATTTTCTGACATAGCACACAAAAAACTACACAATGTCACAAAATATTTCATTTTTTTATGCACCCTGATGTATAATACACGAAATAATAGAGTACCGTAGTTCTGGATTCACCAGTTTGAATAGTCCAATGGCTTATTTAGCGCCCTTGATAAGTTGATAATCATTAAATAAAGAGAACTGTGTTCACTATCCAGAAAAGAGTGCTTGATCTTCCAATCCAATCATTCTTTCCTGATGATTAGTGATGAATAACACAGTCTCTCGTTTGTGGGTATCAGTATTCTTATCGATATATGCATCATACGATATATCGTACCAAATTTTCAGACGATTTATCGATATCGTTGATATTTTTTTTTATCATATCGAATCTATATATATATAGGTACTCTGTCAGTGGTGATATTGCTCAACAATCCGACTGTTGCTGGATCCTATATACATTAATATAGTGTGATATATGTAATAACCTTCAATATTCAAATTAATATGAGATTTGCCAGTGTTTCATAACATTTTATTTTTTGAATGTTACCTATCATAAAAATGAGAAACATTTACGTACCTCCAACTTCTCATGCATTGCCTTTTGGTGAGAATTCTAAAGGGATTTCCAAGCAACATTGATTCAACATAAAAAATCAATTTCACTTGTGATGAAAGACTAACTAACTGAGCTTGACTCTTGATATGTTGAGTATCATTTACAGCCATACCATTCAATAAGTTCAATAATACAATTGCTATTAGGAACAGAAACACAAACAATACAACATGACTTGTACCTGGAGTTTTCTTGAAATTCAAATTGTCGAATTCAATTTCACCCGTCATCATCGAAGTAGTTTTTAAAATTGAAAGGTACCACGAATTAAAAGAAGGAGCATTAGACATATGTTCTGTCGCATTATTCTCTGCTGGATCATAGAAAAGTACATAAAAACTAAAACCAAACGCCACGACAAAGAATGAAAACGCCATTAAAAATCTTAAATACGAAACAGTCACTGTCGTAAACATTGTCACATACGTAGCTAATAACGGATGCTTCCCAACAAATAGAACAAGTTCTGACCAACTCAGTAGAATTACGAACACTGCAATGTGCTTTTTCGTTTCGACATGTAAAGAAGATCCTGGGAAAATTAATAGTTCTGTCAGCACTAACATTGTTAGTTCAATCCAGTTTTCAAAATCTAGGAAATATTTTTTGAAAGCAACAAACATTTGGAAAATTTCACGAATTATTAAAAATATTAAAAGTATACTAATTATTACACCCATCGCTGTACCAAGCGCGTTTTCAGGCGGATATTTCTTGTCACACTTGTTATGAAATGAATTAGTTTCATTAGTTCCATTATTTATGGTCGCTTTATATACTTCACAAGTTCGATTCTGAGTGAAAGACACGTTATAATTATCGCAGCAGTATCTAAAATCAGCTATTTCAGTAAACCTACTGACTATATAAAAAGTTGTTAAAAAAACAAAAAATGCGTAAAATGTGAGATTTGCGAAAACGAAATATCTAACACTTCGCCACTTTAAATGCAGAAAACTCAGAATGATTGGATGTTTTAATAAATGTTTGTGTTTTGGCGATAAACTCATATGTTGAAGCACTTCAATTTCAGGTAAATAATTATTCATGACTTTATAATCGACTGACAAGCACGAAAACGTCACTGGCTGAGTATTAACAACACTTGCCTCAGCTGGCGCTAAGAGACGAAAGTCAAGGTGTAAATCAGTTCCATAAAAATGTCTTTCTACGTTAATACACTCATCGAGACACTCCTCGAGAATTCTCGGCGATATTAAATGAACAGGAATTTCATCTTCGTCATTTTGAATGGACGTACAAGCACCACTTCGTAGAAGAGACCGAACCATTTCTTTACAACCACTTCTAGCAGCACAATGTAAAGCTGTATTTCCACGGAAATCTTGAGCATTAATATCGATTCTATACTCGAGTAAATCTACACCTTCTAACAAATCACTAAGGCACCTCGTAAAATCACAATCTCTCGAATCCATTTGATAATTTGAACCCATTTCTTTCATTTGTTCCATAATTCCACCAGCTTGAGCAAGAATGTGTAAAACTGTTTTTTCTTCTTTTCCAATAACTCGTAAGTTAGTTGTTGATTTTTTCCATAATAGTGGAAGTACTTTGTAGTATCCTTTCTTGGCTGCTAATATAAGTGGTGGTGCTCTGCATCCTTCACAGACTTGATTAGGGTCAGCTCCACTATTTAACAGTACTTCAACACACGTTTCAAATCCGTTATCACAAGCTGCTTGAAGTAATGTGAATTTTCCGACCCATGAATTAACATCTACGGTGTGTTGAAGTGCATGAGGAAATATACTGATGAAAATTTCTGGTCTGTTTCTGTAGAGTGCCTGAAAAAAAAAAAACATGTTTATTGAACTATCTATTTACATTTTTTATATTTATATGAAGACAAATGATTTCTAAGAACTTTTATATTCTTTTTTTGTTTCTTTCATTTACCTCCATATATTATTATTTTGTATATAAATGATCACATCAGCAGCATTAGGTTAGAGAATGGAAAATGTACTTCCACGTGTCTTTTAAATTAAATTAAATATTATTTTAACAATTTCAGATGAACTGAAAACTCTGCAGAGAATGAAATTGTTCTTTTGAACATTTACAATAGCATATACTGAATTTTTAACGTAAAATGTCAAATTATAGTAAATTATCTCATTAAAGCATTTTATTATTAGCATGATATGCATGAAGTGTTCGGCGAATAAAAAAAAATTGATAAAAAATTAGCTATATATTTAACGAAAGTATCAGACTCTAACAGTGGTATACCTTAAATAGTGCCTTTTGAAGATTTTCTTTGTCGTGAACAATATGTAATCCTTGTTTTACTTCTTGAGCCAGTATTATCAAATCTGGATATTTCTTCTCCAAGTCTTCTTCCTGAGGAAGAAAAAAACTGTTAGATTTGTAATATTTTTATTGGAAAAATAAATAATAATAAAAAAACATCAACTTTTAACAGTTATTGAACACTTAACTTATTCTAGTATCTGTGTATCATATTCATAATATAAATACAGCAGAGAGCAGTAGGCCTACAGCACATCAAATAGGATCTTTCCTATAACCTGAGTACCTGATTTAGAACTATTTTTTATAAGATAGACCCAACAGTAGGACTAAGGAAAAAGCTGAATGTCTCACCTATTGCTCATAACATAAATTTCCTTCCATTTATTTTCCAATATCTTCTAATATCAATAAAAGTTAACTAGGGAAATTTGAAATATAATTGAAGACTCGTCTCCTTGATGATTATGTTTCATGGTAACACTATAAGTATTATTTTAATTAAATTCCTATACTTCAGATGAAAATCAGCTGATGCAACCGAATTAAATTAAGTATTAGAGTTACTTGCAGAAATATAGCAAGTCTGAAACACTGATAAAAAAAATCATTTTAAATTACTGCTAAAATCGCCCCTTACTTATATTGAGTCAATAAAGAAATCTAACGACAAAAAAAAATTCTATAACTCAATTAACTCACTATGTATTGTTCGAATAAATTAGCAAACTCCTTGATAAGTAATTCAGCTCCATCTTTCCAACCTCTAGCAAGTGTTAATTGCAATGGTGTAGGTAAAGTTCCATTTACTGATGCCCATGGTATTTCCAGGAGTGCTCTCATTGCTTCTAAATAACCAACTGGAGGTGTTGTTGTTGCTGTTGTACTTGTTTGTTGAGAACCTAACATTGCTGCCTGGTGTAAAGGGGTACGGTTCCACGAATTTCTAAAAAAAATATTCAGTTAGATTTTTATTGAAGAAATGATGGCTTCTTTGGAAACAGTAATATACAATATTGTAAACTGGTGATTGGCGAGAGAGTTGGCTAGTTTAAAGCAAGGATTCGAGACTTTGAACAAGTTCTTTTTTCTGTATTTTTGGGGTTCTACATGTAAATACTATTTCTTATTATTTCTTTCCCTGTTTCCGAACAATACTGTTTTGCACATATATCTTATGTTATATCTCTGTGATATACATTTTACGTTGTAATAAGTAATTATTCAAATAAAAGTATATCATACCTTGGATTAACATAAGCATCAGCTCTTAGGAGTAGTCGAACGATTGCTCCTTGTCCTTTCTTTGCTGCAATATGAAGTGGAGTCATTCCATTTCTACCTTTGTTTTGTGTTGCTCCCCTCTTTAATAATAATTCAACAAACTGTACTAAACCATGTTTACAGCAAAACTCCAAACATTTGCATCCATCCAATTCGGAGTACTCTTTATTTACCTGAAACAAACAAAAATATTAATTTAGAGTCAAAACTGATAAAGCTTAGAATTGTTATATAGAAACATAGATGGGCAGTTCTTCTACCACACTTTCCTCTAGATTTTATTATATATATTAGATGATGTTAGCACAGTAAAATTATTAAAAGTAAAGTTTAATTAGTGGTATATAGCATTCAGAAAACTGAGTTTAGATCCCTTTTCAATGTTTCCGAACAACAATAAATGAATTTCGTCAAGTTTTTTAAGGCAAGTATTTCTTATACGTATAGACATACATAATTCAGATTATGAAAATTTATGATTTCATTTTAGATAGCCGTTATATAATCTGTGATACAATGAGGTTTCTTTCAACTATACCTAAAACAACTACTTTAATGAAACATAATATCATCAGTACACTCTATTAACTGCATTATAACACGAAATTATCGATAACAACATCGGTACATTCTCTCTTTTATTTCAAATAATTCTTAATATTTTCATTTCCCGTGATAAGGATTTAGTCAAATAAATGAGAATTTCATTATTGTGAACAAAAAAGTAATTAAGAAGTGTGCATAATTATGTAAATTAATATGAAAAGAATTCTTACGGATATCTATTTGATTTACAGAAAAGAAGTTTTCCTCGGTTTTAAGCAGCAGATGATTATGATAAACCCTAAAATTACCGCTTCTGATCTTGTCTCAAACTAGACCGAACAGATTGCTTGTGCGGGATTGCTGTTCAAAACACAACTCCCGCTTGGCAAAGTGGTTGGTCTCGATTACGACAATTTCTGATTATAGTCTACAATAAATATGATTTTATACCGTATTTATTTAAAGTAAAGAAATAAGCAGCACTATAATGATCGTGTAAAATATTATACTAATTATTATTATTATTACTATTATTAGTGAATATATTCATTGTTTTTTACTGCTGGAAATGAAACTATTATTAAACCGCTATCAAAGAATATAATTATTCATAGCGGAAATAATAATAATCGTAGAAGTTAATAACGCTCTTACTATTCTCAAACTATTTACGTAAAATTCATGCGGAAAGTGATAACTCGCTGATATCATTTTGTCAGACGAT
>JAQIWE010003922.1:0-11297 GCA_034698565.1 Campodea plusiochaeta | reverse complement strand
GTTGTTGAGAACTTTGTAAATACACAATAGGTCCAGAGTTCGATGACGCTGCTGCATGGATGGAAGATCGAGAATTTGCCGGAGCTCTTCATACGGACGATTTCGTAAAGCGTAAACTCGGACATAATTTTGTCGATCGTCTTTGGACTCTTTGACCCATCCCTTCCCCTAATGGACACTTGTGGACAATTACCTACCCCCCTTCCCAAAATCTACATGGACATCTAGAAGGAGACCCCGCTAAAACATTATTTTAGATAAAAAAAAATTGCACCTCTCCAAAATATGAAGTGTCATAAATTTTCAAAAAGTGAGAAAATTTTATGTTTTTTGTTGCTCCATTTTTTATAATTTTCTTCCATTTTTCGCTCTGTTTTGAATAGAATTTTCTTTAAATCATAAAAATTAATTTGTCCATATTATGAACATGTTCTCACCTCCACCACTCCCCTTTGTGGACAAAGTAAAATCTCTCCCGCCCTCCTATCATGTCCAGGTGGTGAGGTGGATTATGGACGCTCCCTTAGCTTATATTTCACTTATTAAAATATTTCAGTAAATAGACTTGATATTACGAAGACTATAATTATGTGAAATCTTTTAAAGGGTTACCTGCAGATAATGAATTTCTCATTTTCTGTAATTTTCTTGTACTTTACATTATTTAAAAAAATCAAAAAAAATTAACATTTTCTGACCCAACGGATCAAAAGATATTTCCATTTATAGAAGTTGATATAAGTTTTATAAGATATAGCACAAATCGAACTGTTATCTGCGCGAATATACGCAAAGTACTCACTGAAAAACACGTATCAGAGCATATATATCAATGAAGCAGTAGCAAAACTGACTTAACAACGATGCAAATTAATTATTTTATTCACATAACAGTATAGTTGTCTTGTTTTCGGCCACGCTTGTTCCGCTACCTTAAAGCGGCTTATTTTACCGCATTTTCTAAGGCGAATATCTCCAAAACACTGAGGCAAGAAAAATAATGTGAGTTATTTATATCAAGAAGACTAATATTATATGTTATAATATCAGAAAAGTCAATTTAGATGCAAGTATAACGCTTTAAATTATTATTATTCCTGAATCTCCCGAACTTTCATAAATTCTTTTTACACCTATAGATTTATTTTTCATTTCAGAATATAAATTTTAATCATCGCATAAATTAATTCAGTAGGTTATTGAGCAAGACAATGGATACCACATCAAGTCTCAGGTTTGGAGTTTTGCTGATTATCGGCGTCATTCAGGTAAATAGATTATAAGTATAACTTAAATACTATGCAGAGGAGCTTTGGAGGAATATTTTTAAGGGTTACGTGCAGATAAATTGACTTTCTGATATTATAACATAATATTAGTCTTCTTGATAGAAATTTTTCTGATCTCCCAAATATCACCGGTTGTGGTGATATTCACCTTAGAAAATGCAGGAAAATAAGCCTGTAAGATAGCGGAGTAAACGTGGCCCAAAATAAGACAACTGCTGATATATGAATAAAATGATTAATTTGCATTATTTTTAAGTCAGTTTTTCTACTAGGTATATTTAATAGATATCTGTTCTGATATGTGTTTTGCAGTGAATAATTTGCATAACAAAATTAAGCAGGTAGATTTTTGCTACCTTGTGGAAAATCTATCGACTATATAAACAGAAATATCTCTTGATCCGTTGGGTCAAAAAAAGGCAAACTATTTTTAATGCTTTTAAAAGCTTTTTAATAATGTAAAGTACATGAAAATTACAGAAGACGAGATATTCATTCTCTGCACGTAACCCTTAGATAATAATCAATAATAATAGTATATGACTTAAATACTATACAGAGAAGCTTTGGAGGAGTATTTTAATTTATTTCGTCAGTTGTATCATACTATAATAGTGATATTTCAAAATAATTTTATAATTTCGATTTATAAAAGATTACAATCAAAATTTGAAACTTTGGTGGATGATTTCTAATTTTGTTATTAATTTATTTATTTATTGGAACATTGGAGTATAAAGTTTATAACGAATTTTATTATACACAGTCATTCAAATAAGTTACTTCAATAAATATAAAGAATATAAAAAATATTATAAAATTACTCGCCAGTATAATTTTAACATCTGTAATAGTATATTTCAATATTTTTTTTGTAAAAGAAGAAAGTATTCTATAGACAGCAGAAGACAGAAGTAAAAATAATATGCGTATATAAACTTTTCAACTTTATTGTTATGTTCCAAAATTTTCATATAGAATAATCCAGATAAAAAAATTTGCTCTTTATATTTAAATAACTCTATTGCAGTTTTCCACTTGCTCTCCATAATTCTTATTTGTCATGAGTAGTAATATTTATTGTTCGTTGTATACCAGTATTTGATATTACAAGTTGATAATGTTCACTTGCAGAAAGGGTATGTCAACATCTACATCGCACTTTCTTATTTTGGATCACAGAAATTTGTAATTTTGAGTAAATTATATCTTAATGAATCTAAATAACTTATGGAATTTTCTAATGATTTGGTTCAGTAGTTTTTGAGAAATTATTTTTTATAAAAAGCTAAATTCCTATCTTATAACATTCTGGGGGACAAATCTATGATATCTATCCCCCAGCATGTTATATAAGATAGGAATTTAGCGAAATACAAAAATTTATTTCTCGAAAACTACTGAACCAAATCTTTAGCAATTTTCAGATGCTAATTAGATTAATAAAAAATTATTTATTCCATATTACTAGTTTGTATGATGAAAAATAATTTTGATAACGTATATATTGGTGAACATTATGAATACACAGTCATTCAAATAAGTTACTTCAATAAATATAAAGAATATAACATAATATTATAAAATTACTCGCCAGTATAATTTTAACTCCTGTAATTCTGTAAATATATTTCAATATTTTTTTATAAATGATGAAAGTATTCAAGAGACAGAAGTAAGAAAATCAAATGTTTTAAAGCAAAAAAAAAATAGAAATAATATCCATATATAAACTTCTCTCAAGTTGTGATTCACAAATCTCCATGTCTGATGAACGGAAAAAAATAGGATGCTAATTTTTATACCAAAAGTAACAGAAAAATTAGTACCATCAGGACAATAAAATTAAAGAAAATCTATTTGGCTGTCCAGTCCCTTTAAGATGTCTGACTTTTAGTGACTTATATTTATCTCTTGATGAAATAATATTACCGTATTTTGTGAATCTTTTGATTATTTAAAAAAAAATCTCCAGATTTCAGAATGTGCCCCCCAATTCCAACTAGGCTTAAGCAGCTCATTTAACGGCCAATCTGACTTTGGTGGACAATTTCCATTTGACAGTAATAATAATGGACCCCAGAATCAAATAGGAGGACCTGACAACGACGACCAAGAAGAAGATGATTTTGGCGGTCAGAATGGTGGCTTTGGTGGTCAAAATGGGGGATTTGGTGGTCAGAATGGTGGCTTTGGTGGTCAAAATGGTGGTTTTGGTGGTCCACCTAGTAGTCAAAATGGAGGATTTGGTTTTGGTGGACGTCAAGGTCAAAATGGTGGCTTTGGATTTGGTGGACGATCACAAGGTGGACAATATGGTGGTTTCGGACAAGGTGAATGAAGAGAAATTAATAAAATATCTTCTCATGAAATTAAAATTCTTCACACCTTTTTTCGTTCTTCTCTGAATATTTTATTTTACTAATTTTGGTAAAAATAATCTGAACATTTTTATAA
The DNA here is from genome assembly GCA_034698565.1 of Campodea plusiochaeta. Lineage (NCBI taxonomy): Eukaryota > Metazoa > Arthropoda > Diplura > Rhabdura > Campodeidae > Campodea > Campodea plusiochaeta. The sequence goes on along the minus strand of JAQIWE010003922.1, from coordinate 7,551 downwards.
TACTTTTGCTTCCAAAGTTATAAGATATATTTAAAAAAATGTAAATAGAGGTGAAGTAATTGCCATATGAATTTTAAAATATTACGAAATATTGACATCAATTACGAAATATGCATTAATTAACTGATCAGATTTTTAAAATATTTAGACTATGCACAGATGCTTCATTTTGGGGACAGGGGGCCCATGCCAACCCCTGAATGACGCCACTGACATCTGACTGTATTTTTTTCAATATAATCTTCAGTAATAAATTATTATAATAATAATGAAAATGTCACCAGTAAAATCTTCTAGTGACTTTACCATCTGTTTAATATAGAAGCACAGTTATTCTTTATTATGTTTTACAAGAGAAATAAAAATCCCAGAGGTGAACAGTTTAAAAATTCCATTTTTATGGTAATTATTATTCAACAAAAGAGTCGTTGTTCTAACATTGATAACTCAAAGTATTGGATACTGTTATTTTAAGATTATTAAATCCTTCCTTAAACATAATTATAAAAAAGTTTACTAAACAAAAATGCATCCCTAATATTATGTTACGATAAGATAAAAATTGACCACTGCGATTTTGGTTATAAGATTTCAAAACCATACAAAGATTAATGAATTTCAAACTATCGCCGCTTATTTTGAAGGTCGTTTTTTAAAGGGGGACCCCTGCCCTTCCCTGAGGACTTGACTTTTAAAAAAAAATCACCAAATTTAATAAAGACTAAAATCTGTATTTTTATTATTATTTTTTCATTAAAATATGCAACATTTCCCTGAAATTATGTGAATTTTCATTAAAATTTCCGCATATTTTTAAAAACGATCGAAATACTACAGTTTTTTTTTATAATAAAAGAGTAAAAATTTTGTCTTTCTTTTTGTTCGGGTCCCTCACTTATGAAAATCCTAAAACCGCCTTTGCAGCTTCAGGAATTTAGATACGTAATAACAATTTATTTCAAACATTTTTCAACTAAAATAATTAAATTGTCATCAGAGGACAAAAAATAGAAATAAATGTTTTTGGAGTAATAAAACAAAAAATTAAAAAATTCTTTCAGAGATAGGTAAAATTATTGAAATCGAAACGAAAGATTATAAGTCACTTGTGATCAGCGTTGTCAATGTACAAATCGTAGCTAATTAAAAGTGGTGTCAAGAGTTTATCAACGCAGAAGAAGGCTTTATTGACAGACATTATTGTCGCATCATCAGCGAAAAGAAATAAGAGTGAACTTCGGCTGAAAAAAAAGTTAAAGGATTTTTTTGTTATTATTATTTCAACATTAAGAAAGAAAGAAGATTTTTTGGAATATGAAAACATTGTTTATATTTCTGAATTGTACAGTTGTCTTGATAATGTGCAACAAATGGGAAACGGCCATCTATCCAGTAAAAGACGGTAAAGAATAATTATGGTGATTATTTACGACCCCCAAATCCTTTAAGTGACTGGACAGCCATTTTGAGTTCTGTTAATAGTATTTTCTATTGAATTTTTTGACATTTTTGAAAACAGAATGAAGAAAATCGGTCCAGCCATTTTGGAGATACGGCCATCTGAGGTTCACAGATAACTCACTGAGTTACCTGTGAACCTCTAAACCAAAATCTTTCGGAGCTTATAACTAGTGAACCATAAGTCGGATTTTGATCATTCTTTTTTTTTAAGTATAAAATAAATTAATTTACTTAATAACAGCTATGTGGTTGTTGTTAAGCTATTAGATGCTGAAATCCAAAAATTCACTTCATAGGTAACTCCTCTCATACTGTTTTTTACAAATCGTCATATTATGAATGGGAAACAGTAGGATGAAAATTTTTATACCAAAAATAATACAAAATTAGTACTATATCAGTGCAATAAAAATGAAAGAAATCTATTGAATCGCTGTCCAGTCCCTTTATAGCATTTTTTAAATAAATTTCATTTTTTCATGCATGAATACAAAGTTTTCGAAACCCCATCCACTCCTTACCTTTGATATCATATTCCCATCATAGTAATACCTCAAAGCTCTACTTAACTTCTCATAATTCATATTCGGTTTATTCTTCCGCTGACCCCACAACTGAGCAACTACTTCTGGATTCTGTAACTTAAATTCACCTTCCTCTCCTAACCAATGGATATTCTCACGATGTTCACGGTCAGAGAGGAGTTCTAGGAGGAATTGCCAGAGTTGGATCTGACCGTTGTTACCTGGGGATTTAGAAAAAGGGGAATAAATGATAGTGTTCGTTATAAATTATTTTGTGCTTCCATAATTCTGTGTATTTTATATTAATCTGGTTATCGTATTGTTTTCATCCATGGGTGATTCCTAGATTTCAGACAATTAAAGGGTTACCTGCAGATAATGAATTTCTCGTTTTCTGTAATTTTCTTGTAACATTATTTAAAAAAAAAATTAAAAAGTTTGACTTTTTTTGACCTAACGGATGAAAAGATATTTATTTAGGCCTATAGAAGTTGAAAAAGTTCTGCAAGGTAGCACAAATCGAACAGCTTATCTTCGTTACCTTGCGAATATATGCAAATTAAACATTTTATTCACATAACAGTAGTTGTCTCGTTTTCGGCCATGCTTGTTCCGCTACCTTACAGCTTATTTTAATGCATTTTCTAAGGTGAATATCTCCACAACTGGCGATTTTTGGGAGGCAAGAAAAATATGATAATATGGGTTATTTATATCAAGAAGACTACTATATTATGTTATAATATCAAAAAAGTCAATTTAGCTGCAGGTAACACTTTAAAAAAAAATCTGATCATTCTTTAGATCAGCATTTACATACTGTATCTTGTCAACAATTCTTTAGATTGTAGTTACCTGAGAATTGTAGACAAAAGTACTTTTATTTTCATTTATTGAACTATACAATTACAAATGTAAGCTACGTTATGAAAAGAAAATTAATGAGCACTCCTCGTAAATTCAAAAAGTTTAGTTAAAAAAAATCTTTCTTGTTGAAGGAAGCACTAATATTTCAGTAAAAGCATAACACATAAATAGGTGATAATAAATATGCGGACAATAAACAAATGTATTATTAACAATAGCTAAATTCCAAGAAAGACTAACCAGCAATTACTGCTACCATACTTTATAATCAGGCTATTAATAATGTTTTAAACTAATTTGTTAATATTTTCTCCTCTGACCTGTTCTGTTTCCTGCCACTCCATTCCCCATACTTGTAGTATTATTGAATGAAGCAATCTCTACAACTTTAGGTATTGTCTTTAATATAAGTGGTTGTTTCTTATTATTCCGTGTACTTAACTTCACTATGTTCGGTGGAGGGGTTTCAATCAGGGGGGAGGCTGGAGAGAGAAAAAAGAATTTGGATTATTACAGATAATGGAATTATTTTGTGATATTTAAAAATAAAAATTTAACTTTCAACAGGGTAATTTATTAAATTGATTTATTGGTGAATTTCAGGATTATTATATAAGTCGAGACAATTGCTTTATCCCCTCTGGCTCGGTCAATTTTATGTTTTAAAATAAAATCTATGTCATAAATGTAAAAAATATCCAACTTTCAAAAATGTCAGTTTTCTCACATCATAAAAAAAATTGCCCTAAGGCATCAACCTCGCAAGTCTCCTAAACTCCTTTCATGTATGCATTTCAAAACTTCAATTTCCCATTTGATGCAATTTTGAACAGTCTGCATTGGTGTTAATATTGGGAAGCAGATCCATTTCTCAATGAAATAAAAAAAAAAGTGAATTTTTCCATTTTAAATGTTAAATCAGTAAGAATGGTTAGATTTCGACCGCCTCATTATCAGCAAAGTCTTTAATTATCTTTTTTCCCATTTCATAGGGCTAAAATATTCTGAGAATGTACATTTAGCCTAATTTTCTTTTAAATTGACTAGGTCTATGACTTCATATTGACCAGCAAACAAATAAACAGAATGAACAAATTTAAAAAACATCTGACTGAGAATTTCCCGCAAATGGGAAACAAACCTCAATTGGCCTAATAATAATAATAATAAATTTCAAATCTGTTACTATAGTCCGTTTCACATGAATTATACTCCACTCTTGAATCTTGGAAGATGCGTTAATTTGCTAGGCCTACTCTTTTCTATAAATTTCTACAAACATAAAGTTAAATTTACATGTTAATTGTATTATTAATACCGTATTCATCAATTATGTTATGTCAAATACAGGCAAAATCAAAAGTGGAGTATAATTCATGTGAAATGGTCAATAGTAGAATGTAACCATAATAATATAGAAACAATATTCTTTTTTCTGCAACATTTATTTAAGTGGTAATGAAATTCTACACAGTATTACTAAAAAAATTAAAAAAACAATAACAAAAAAACTATTACTTTTATATAGTTCAATTTCCAAATATTGTTCTACTCTTGAATTAAAAAATATTATTACAGTAGTATTATATAAAGAGGATCCACATGCTTACAACAGATTATAGAACAGAAGAGAATAATATGTTATTTATTTCATATACGTTTAATTTCCTTTAGTATATATTATGAAGTTTTAAAATATAGGAAAGGTAAAAGGAGAACATCATGATTGGTTATTCCTGTAATAATTTTGAATAAAATAATTTACATAAAGAAACATACCAAATACACAGTAAAACAACAGTCAATTTAAATAAAATGTTAGTAAATCCATAAATTTGTATATTTATAGAGAGAGAGCAATTACAATGTTTAGAATATTCCTTTCATAGTAACGAATCAAAATATTCCTATAATTTTTACTAATCTTCTTCAGAATCGTCTGATTTAGGTGGGAACTCCTTAGGTCTGTAAAATCCTGTTCTATTACCTGGTCCAGTATAAGAATCGGGTTGGTTACTAGGACCTGGTCCAGTATATGATTCGGGTTGGTTACTATGACCTGCTGCTTGAAGGTCGTTAGCGCTGGATAACACATCTCTTGAAGCAGCCGCTGTGGATGACGCGCTATTGTCTACTGCAACTTCAGAATCAACTTGCGCAGGTGGTAAAGGATTTTCGTTTTGAACTTCAGGTTCGCTACTGACATTGTTAGGCGTGTTATATTTATTTTTATGATTGTATATTGTTTTTATCCAGGATGGAAGCGTTTTATTCCTAAGTTGATATGGAGTCAATTTCGGTTCAGCATCAGCATGATCACTCATTACATGTTTTACAAGATCTCCTCTTGTTTTGAATGTCGATTTCTGATCACATTTTTTATTATTACACTTATATTCTTTAAAAAACTTACAACGCCAACCTATGTGATGTTCCAAACCAAGTATACTTGGACTCGAATGGCCGCAGTACTCGCAAATATGTGGTTTCGGTTTATCGGATTTTGGTTTCTTGACATTTTTTACAGCTGGAGGTGCAGCATTCTCTACTTTCTTCCTGTTTTTGGAAACGTTACTTAAGCCTACCGAAGAAATATTTTCAACTGTTGAAGTATCAACGGATGAAAATGCACTAACATCTGCTGAAGAAGCTCTATCAGATGCTGTAAAAGTACTACCGACTGCTGAAGATGCTCTACTAACTCCTGAAGAAGGTACTGCACCAGCTGCTGAAGAAGCACTACCAAATGCTGAGGTTGCACTGTTAACTGTTCCAGAAGCTCTTCCAAAAGTTCTACTAACTGTTCCAAAGGCTCTGCCAACTGTTGAAGAAGTCCTACCAACTCCGGAAGATGCTTCACTAACTCCTGAAAAAGGTACTGCACCAGCTGCTAAAGAAGCACTACCAAATACTGAGGATTCACTGCCAACTGTTCCAGAAGCTCTTCCAACTCTTCCAGAAGTTCTACCAACTGTTCCAAAGGCTCTGCCAGCAGTTAAAGAAGCTCTTTCAACTCTTTCAAAATCTCTATGAACTCTTCTAGGAGCTCTACCAACTCCTAAAGAAGCGCTACTAACTCCAAAAGAAGCACTAGCAACTCCTGAAGAAGGTATTGCACTAACTGCTGAAGAAGCACTACCAAATGCTGAGGATGCACTGCCAACTTTTCCAGCAGCTCTTCCAACTCTTCCAGAATTTCTACCAACCTTTCCAAAGGCTCTGCCAACTGTTAAAGAAGCTCTACGATGTCTTGAAGATGAACTACCATCTGATAATGAAGTTATATTATCTGCAGACGATGAGTTAACTTCGTATTCTATTTCTAGATAATCAGTGCCGGCCATGGGTATTTTAATACTGTGCTGTTCGGTAATATGATTTATTATACACCTTTTCCCTTTATAACTTATTTTAGAACATCTTACACACTTGTAATATAATTTAATAACTTTACACAAATGCTCCTGCAATTCCGGTTGAGTAGAAAAAGATTTGTTACATCTCAAACACGTGTGACCTGCTCTGGATGATTCTTCTGAAGCAGATTCTGTTTCTTGTTCATCACAATTTGAATTATGAGTGGATGATTCCGCTGGTTGAAACGAATGGAGTAAATTTGATGACGGCATTCCGGAAGTTGATTGTTCATCACTATTAATTACAGGAACATTTGGTTTAGTAAACTCACCAGAAGTAGTAGAATTAACAACCGTCGGAGCAGAGATAAACGAAGTTCTCTGACTATTCTCGAGAACACTGAAAAAATGTCCCTGCTGTGGTTCTAACATCGAACAACCAGAAGCAGAAGAACTCTCGTTTTGTGATGTAACATTGAAACCAGTAGATCTGTCAGTATTAGCATTTGCAGTAAAATATCTACCAGCATCTGTATGGAAAGCCTGTGGACTCAATTCTTCTGTTCTTGGGTCTAAACCGGGTTCTGAACCAGGAAAATGTGGCACTTCATCGTCAATAGCATTATTGTCTTGTCTTACGAAAGGTGTATTCAGAGATATAGGTCTGTCAACCAAATTAGGACTACTCGGATCACGATGTCCGTCCGCTAAATATTGTGGTCCAGGTGATAATGCGTCATTCAGATCGAATGTGTGATAAGTTATCGGAGTTTCGTTTTGTCGCACTGCTGTAGATCTCGAAGAAGTTGATTGTTGTTGATTTCGTGTGTTCGGAGAAGTTGAAGCTAATGGTATCTTTGGTTTTTTGGGAGGGCTGCTACCTTCGAACGGGTCCATTTTAAGTTGATTAATGTGGAACTAGTTTTCTTGAGTTATCAGTTTAAATTATTTCTTACGTCGGTTCTATTATTAAAATTAGTCACAATGTTCATGAAAGCAAGATTAGCAGAGTGAAATTAAAATAGTTATTCAGTTCATAAAGGTCTGCAGCTCTATATAGGCGCAATCTTGGTTCTGCTGGTTTATAATAATTCTTGCAATAGTATTACATCTGCAATGAAAATAAAATAAAAATTATTATATTAGGATTTCAAGAATAAAAGTAAGACAGCAGTATATAAAATTAATAGTTTCTTAAACCTGTATTTTTCTACAGCGGGAAGCCATCTTTTCCAACACACTGGTCTCGTTTTACTTTCTTTGTTCTCTATTGTATTCGCTTTCCCAAGAGACCTCTAAGCTGTATTGGAAGAGATGGCTTCCCGCGGGAAAAAAAATACCCC
>JAQIWE010003921.1:0-11299 GCA_034698565.1 Campodea plusiochaeta | reverse complement strand
CTCACCCCCTTAAGACCCCATTTAATTAATCCCAATCCCATATTCCCACTATATAATATTAATCCCTTCAAAATCTCTTTTACGTCATAATCATTCGCCTCCATGACGGTTATGAAAAGAAAATCTATCGACAGACAGCAGATCATCATCATCTTTCGTTGGATGATGGGAATCAATACTATCGTCTTCTTCTGTCTTCTGCTAGCGTTATTATTATTCCTTTTAATCAGGGTGATAGATGTGTGTGAGACAAAAGAGTATAGGGTACTATACGATGGTGGGATATGTTCGATGGAGATCAGATTTTTTTTAAAGATGAGTATGAAAAGATTTTTTTCCTCTACTCACCCTCAATGGATCATGTCCTGCTTTGACGTTTCTAGGTGAATGAGGATGGAATTTTGACTTTTTTTCAATCTATTAAAATCTATTAGTCTATTAAATCTATTAAATTATCAATTTATTAAAATCTATTATTCTATTAAATCTATTAAATTATCAGTCTTATCTATTATTAAAAGACACGTGGCATCAACTCGCGTCTGTTCACAGTTAAAAAACAAGTTGCTTTTACATTGATGGGAAGATGCGCGTCTTATCATGGCTAGATAGTTGTAGTAATTCGACGTTGCCGAAATTAACGAACATTTGCCATTTAACATAATTATGCAACGCTGTACACAAGCCACTATAATACTCCTTCTCTCCCTTTCCCAAGCCTCCCACTTTTCTCCTTCCCAAAAAAAAAACGCTCGACGCTCTTACTTTTGCTTTTACACTGGTGCATGAAATCCAACGTTTCACGACTAGAATCGCTAGACGCTTAACGCTACAGTCTAGCAGTTCTGACTTCAGTGAGAGCGTCGAGCGTCGTGGGAACAGTGCAGAAGTAGAAATACATGGGTTCTTAGCGTCGTGTAGTAGCGTTGCCGACGCGCGTCTTTTCACCAATGTGAAAGTATCAGGATCAGTTAATATTTTTAAAATTAATTGCTTTTTTTTAATTTCTTATCTGCGTTAATATCGATCTTTTGTTATTGTTACAATTAAAATAGAAACTTTATTTCCGATAAAATTTAAAATTCTCAGAATCTATTCATTTGAAATTAATTTTGTTTGTCTATTAAAATGAAAGTAGTACTTTGATTTTGTATCAGTTACAAAATAAATATTTTGTGGAATAGTTTCATTCGGGTAGAACATACTTCAAACCTCGAAAGGATTATTTTGGGAGGTCTCCTACATATCAATATTACTTGAAATTAGTGCACTCCTAAAAATATTGTAACTATTGAATGCCAACTCTTAGAACCTAAAACCATGAATATTTATAAAAAAAAGTTCACCTTGAAAATAACCATTTAAAATTTACTTTAATGGGTTACCTGCAGATAATGAATTTCCAGTTTTCTGTGATTTTCTTGTACCTTATATTATCAAAGAATTTTTACAAAACGTTTGACATCTTTTGACCCAACGGATCAAGAGATATTTCTGTTTATATAGTCAATAGATTTCCACAAGGTAGCACAAATCGATCTGCTTAATTTCGCTGCCTTGCGAAAATATGCAAATCAGTTCATCAATAGCATTATTCCCCGTCAAACCCCCCCTAAAAAAAATGACATACTGTCATCCTAATCCAAAAAATAAAATCAGCTTCAAACTCACCCATCGGCTAAACCCTCTCATTTTTTAAAGTAAATATTTGTTTCACTTTCCTTTCTAAAGTATAAGGGTGTGATTTATATACTGATGACGTATAATATAAGAAGTTGAGGAGTTAGCTTCAGTATTATTATTATGATGTGACGAAAAAAAAGAAGGAGGAGGAGGTGGCGTAATCATAATAAAGTCAGAAAGCGTATCTTTTCTCATTTGTGGTGCATACAGGATATGCAGATAACTCATAGGAAGGATTGGAGTAGGCCAAGGGGAAGAAAAAAGTGGATTTTTTTGTGGGAGATAACTTAAGTTTGTTTTGCGGATGTAATGTTGTTGAGGTTTTCTAAATGGCGAGAATGCTAAATTAATTACTGTGTTGATGGGTTTAATTTACCTTTCTTCTTCAAACTACGTGTCGTATTGTATTCTCATTTCAATCATTTTCAGTCATGTTTTTGACAACGAAGAATGATGGATAGATTAATTTTACCTAATGAATAATTAAAGGGTTACCTGCAGCTAAATCGACTTTTCTGATATTATAACATAATATTAGTCTTCTTGATATAAATAACTCAATATTATTTTTCTTACCTCCCAAAAATCGCCGGTTGTGGAAATATTCACCTTAGAAAATGCAGTAAAATAAGCCGTAAGGCAGAGGAGCAAGAGTGGCCGAAAACGAGAGAATTACTGTTACATGAATAAAATGATTAATTTGCATTACTTTTAAGTCAGTTAAACTATTACTTAATAGACATGTGTTCTGATAGGTGTTTTTCAGTGAGTAATTTGCATATTTCTGCAAGGCATCGAAATTAAGCAGGTCGATTTTTGCTACATTGTGAAAAATCTATCGACTATATAAATAGAAATGCCCCCTTTTTTTGTGTCAAAAAATATCAAACTTTTTGTAAAAATTATTTAATAATAAGCTTATAAGGTACAAGAAAATCATAGAAACAGGAAATTCAGTATCTGCAAGCAACCCTTTAAAAATAAGTTATTAATTTGTAGTATGCTATTCTGAACTTTCCATCACATAAATATATCATTTGGGAATCCTATTGTCGACTAATAAATGCGTCTACAAAAAGCTTTGAAGAAATCAAAATTGAAAATCTGTTTTTAAATTTGTTATCAATATTTACAATAACTGTAAAAATATCAACTCTACAAATTTATCTGCTTATTATTATAAAAGAATGTCATTTCATTAAAGAACTTCCTAACTCCAAATGATTTCTATTACTAATGTCATAATTATTACGATCCTATTTTCCGCTTTATAAATTATTGTAACAATTCATCCTACTATTATAGACAACCACAGTGCCACTCTTGTTCACAACATAATCTACCTTTAAGGATCCCCACAGCAATTCCCAAATCTCTCAAATTATTTTTTTTTTCTTAGTAAATCCTCACGAAAAAGAGCTGATTATCGTTTTGCCATAACTTCCTCTTTTCCCTGCTCTAATCTTCTTAGTACCCCTATCTTTCCGCTCAGTGGAGTGGCGCTGATAAACCCGTAAGTGCCCGCTTCAATCAAATTATTACAGAAGGACGATAAACTCTAATTGAAAGTATGTTTACCAACTACAAATAGTAATGTAGTTTTGTTTCTTGTAGTTTGTCAGACTGCAATGCGTCATGGGTAACAATAGTTGGTATTATTTGGTGTTATTAAAGGGTTATGTCAGTTAGGGTGGTCCAAATGCAAAATAATTTTCGGAAGGACCAATTCTATATTAATGTGAGTACCATGCAAAATCTAAACAAACTTTTATAATTTTGAGAAAACTAGCGTTCATGAATGCGTTATTTCAATCATTGGTTCATTTCGTCAAAGTTTCGCGTCAATAAATTATGTACTTCATCTCATGGCATTGGATTTCCATATACCTTTAATTATTTTCATAATTATAACCAAAATAAAATGAGTTATAAATTATTATTAACTAAAATTTTAATAATAACCTTCAATTGGTTTGAAATAGTAATTTATACATTATAGAGAAATATGAGAATAAAATATTTCTAATGTTATATTAATATCTTAAAATGCTTCAATGAATATATTTGAAAAAAAAAAAATTTAATCTATTATTTTACATAAAGCAACGATTACACAATGATCTATCACATGTCACAATATCATATCCCGTGTTGACTATTTGCTGTAATGCATAAATACTTTCAATATATTTTTTTAAATCTTCGTATATTCGTGAAAGTATAATAGCTGTTATATTTTAAAATTACAGTGATGGTGACTTATTAACAAAAAACTTAAGTTAGATATAAAATAATATTAAAGTATGCTATACATAAGATAAAAAATAAGACATTAAAAGTCAGTGTTGTCTTATATAGTCAACGATACAAATAAGTAATAAAAAAATCAGTTTCGAACAAAACAATCTTTCCTCATTACAATCCTCGTTATAATCTCATTATAACCCGTGAGATAAAACCTTGACCCCTTAGCCACCCTGCAGTTCTGTAAGTTCATAACACGGAGTTATATTTACGATGACATAAAATGTTAGTGCAGCTAACATGTTTTATTATATAATCAAAATATGGGCTGTATAACTAGACGTGGTACGAGTACAAATTAGTCTGAGAGTCCGGTGTAACAACAGAAGCTATATTTTTCGATATTATGGTATAGTAGGATTATTAAGAGTCATTCGCCCAGAATCAACGTTGAGTTTCAGCATAGGGAATCCCATGTTAAATCCAATACTATTTTAATGCCACTTTTTTAAAGCAATTATGTAGTGTTTGGTATCATCGGATTCAGGATGAAGTTTTTTATCCTTATATCTTCCCAAAATTTTAATTATAGTATTTAAATAAATATTTAGTAGATGGTTTACGGCAAAAAGTGTGATGACAATTTTAATTATTTTTTTAATCATTGGCATGATACATTGATGACATAATGAAAAGATTTAAGAATGTTGTTTTACATATAGTCCAGTTTAAGCTACTATCAATTGTTAAATTATAATCAGTATTAAACAAACTGAACTTTTTGTCTCTACATGCGGCCATTTTGTTTATTAATCGGGGATTTTTCACAAATATATTTGAATATTATCATAACGAATGCAATGCAAAATAAAAATAACGATTTGAGACATTACCTGGTGAGTATTGTAATACAAATTTCAAATTTTGGTCACTCTTAATTTTAATTTTAGGTGAAGGGCTCTTACGAGGGGAAGGAAGTCGATTGAGAAATCGATAAAAATCATGTGTTCGGGCTACTTCTTATGGTTGTATCTAAGTTATCTTGGAATTCCACGAACGCCGATAATTGCATTTTTTAAATACTATTTCAAGCAAAATTTACATTTATTGTATTGTGTTTTTTTATATTAAGGAAACCGAGCAAATTTTTTTCCGTTTCCGTAATAGAACAAATGTAAGGCAATAAATTTAAATTCTGCTTACTGTAGTATTTAAAGAATGTAATTATCTCTAATCCGGCGTTTGTAGAATTACAAAATTCATAAAGCAAACTTAGATACAGCCATTAGAAGTCGCCCGAAGCCCCGAACTCATAATTTTTGAAGATTTCTCAATAGACTCCCTTCCCCTCTTAAGACTGAAATTTTGTTTTTGTTTTGAGAATTTGTTTGTTAATGAAAAAGTTAACCAATAAGTGAGTGAACGAAAACTTTGATTATCTTAATAAAGTACAAATTCATTCAGAGTAATAAAAAACAAATGCTTGTTCCAGTTGTTCTTTTTTTAGTTTTGAGAATTGTATAGCAACTTATGGTTGTTGCAGAATAAAAAATTGAATTAATATTATTTAGTCGTTTACTGCTTATCCATAATTATTTCATTATGTCGAATTTTAACTTATTATTTAAAAAAAGTTAAAGGAGTATTTTTTCACAGCGGGAATAACCTTTCCCAACACAGCTTAGCGGTCCCTTCGGAAAACGAGTACAATAGAGAACAAAGAAAGTAAAACGGCTTATGTATGTTAGAAAAGATGGCTTTCCGTTGTGAAAAAATACTCCTTTAAAGAAACAGCATAATGTAAAAAAGATATTCTAAACTAAAAGAAAATGGTCGCAAAAAGAAAAAGCAAGTCCTGCAATATCATTATTGTGAACAAAAAAAATTACCCAGTTGAAATGTTTGAGTTTTCCTACTGTGTTTTTCATTCTGCTGTATCCGAGAAAACTCTCCTTATCTTTGGTTTTCAATAAAACCAATCGACCCTGAAAATCTCCTAGAAAAAGAAAAAAAATCCCAAACAGCAAACTCTCATTCTCTTTTTCCAATCCCACAAATCTTTTGTTGAACAAATAAATGCAAAATAAACTCAATATCTTTTCCCTTACCTTAAAACTTAAATCGTATTGTTGCAACGTTTTTTTGTATACATCCGAAAAAAACTTAAAGTTTGAAAACAAACCCATGTCTTGTAATATCCAATTTAAACTTCGTAGCCAGACGCAACCTGTCTTGGTAGAAAGTTTTACTGAAGACTTTGGCACCCATCTTGGATTTCAATATTCCATCCTATAATTCTTTTTTTCTTTCTTTCTTTTTTTTCTCTCTCTCTCTCTCGCCAAGTTCAGGGAGAGTTCACGCCAATCATATTAGGTAAAAAATGAAATGCAAATAAGATCCTGTCGTGGGAAGGAGACAAATCAGAAAAGAAAATGAAAAATTGTCACATTTCCTCAGCTTGTTATTACATGGTATCAAAAAGGAAGCAAAATGGTAGCAAAGTGGAAAGTGCGTTAGCAAAGTTTCCTTAAAATAGTTATCGAGATTGAGTTTACAGTTTATTAAAATTTTGGATTGAAAATTATTTAAAAATGGGTACATGGTTAATAATGTTTTTTTAATATTATAGCAAAAGGGGATATGGTTTTAAAACATTAGTACTCATTTCTCCAGAAATGATACCGAAAAAAATGTAATAAAATAATTAAGTGCGTTGTTGTGTTATTAAACTGGAAATGCAGATATAATTTCGCTCTAAAGACAATATTTATCTAATGGGATTTAAATCGAATAACTAGTGTTATGAACTTGTTTCTGGCCTTGCTCAAACATTGTTCAAATGTTAATGACAGGCATTTTCTGTAACAAAAAGTTGAATGGTGTGTTCTTTTAAAATTAGATATCATTATAAGATGTATTGTGATTATATACTTGATAAAAGAATAATTTGTATGATGATATACAGTATATGTTTATTTATACATACTCTGTTTACATATAGTAAATTGACAGATGCCACAGAATAACAATATCAAATTAAGTACAATAAAATATTTTAGATTAGATTTTTGTTTTGGAATAGATAAGGTTGTGCAGAATGTGGATGGAGTCCTTCAGCACGCTCATGACAATTTCTTGAACTAGTTTCTTTGCAGGCCAAATCTTCTTATAGATTTTTCTATGGAGAAATTTGTAATAGTTCCTCTGGCGCCAATTACTGATTCTACGAACTGCACATTACTGATTCTAAGAACTGTACAACTGCTTGAAAAGCTCAAGAGTAATATTCTAAAATGTAATATAGAAAATGCACTTATTATAACGAACATATAAGTAGATTTAGACATCTTTTTACCTCAAGTTACTTTAATCAAATTACATGTCTAAACACCGTCAATTGCAATAAAAAAAATTATAACTATAACATATAAAGATTTAATTTCCGCCAGTTTCAAGAAAATACTTGTACTCCCATTAAAACACAAGGGGAAACAAAGTATAACCATCATCATAATAATATGTTCTAATGTGATATAAGAGTGCAATAAAGAAGACAAAGGTTCTTTCTTTTTCTACTTTTTCCCCTTTTGTTTTCCCAGAAGACACGTGTAGTTCCTTTTGTATCCCGTAGGATTATTACATCTTACGTTTTGTTTTAATTTAATAAAGTTTAGGATAGGGTTTTCTGTAGAGTTATGAGATAAGTAAAGCATCGTGAAATGAGAGGTTGTAATCAAAATGATAAATGTGGAAGGTATGTAAGGTAGGTGGAATTGTGAAATTTTGGTGCAGCGCGTGGCGTGCTTAGACCATAGACTAAGGTGTGAATTTAGACTAAGATGACATGACAAAAGTCAAAGAGGTATTTTTTTCCTGCGGGAAGCCATCTTTTCCAACACAGATTAGCGGTCTTTAGGGAAAGCGAATACATGTAAAACGGGATCTGTGTGTTGGAAAAGATGGCTTCCCGCTGTAAAGAAATACAGGTTTAACTCTTTCGTCGCAATGTGAGGTGGAAATGATCTCTGGAACCGTTCTGACTTAAAAAAATTTAAAACACTTTACATTATTATATTGAAACATAAAGCTAATACATGGAAAGAAGCTGTTTCAAGTGTAACAGTCTAGATTTCTTGACGTCTAAAAATAATTTGAATGATGTACGGATGTTCAGGCAGGGGTTTTATTTCAATTACAAATTTAAATGAGGCTGTGTCAGTCCATCTATATACAACAATCTGGGGATTCTTGAGGAGCCTAAAACATCAGCAGGCCAAATATATTTCATTTATTAAAAAATATTCCAATTATTAAAAGATGGTATTGCAAACAACGTAAAAATAGCACAGAGACATTTAATTTCAAACGAAATGTCCTATGAGATTTCGAGCAATGAACAACTTCCTGATGTATAACCGAAATTTTGCAAGTAAGCATAACGACATTAGAATCACCCTGAAAAATCATCTGATTCACAAGATCAGAAATCCCACTAAGATACAGTATTATTCCTAAAAATAGCACTGACAAAATTACATTAAAATTCAAAGTTTGGAAAAGTCAAGATTAATAAACACCCTGCAAATGCTACTGCCTTTAATTCCATCAGCTCGCAAAACTCTTAAATTCTCATTATTTCCCTCGAGCACACCTGTTTACTTTTTCACTGACTTTCCCTCAAACCGAATGTTTCTCTAAAACACTTCCGACTTTATTTTCACCATCCAAAGTTCCCCATAAACCTTCTTCGTCTCACATTAAGTTTGCAACAATGCAGAAACACTCCCATTTCGTCGCTCTTAAACATTCGTTTCTTCACTATACAGCACACGTTGATATACTACAGACATAAATATTCTTTCAATACCTTGGATTACAAACAGGGACGGTTTGAAGGATATTGGAGAGTCGGGAACCTTTAATTTTATTGGTGGTTTTGAATTTTGTTCAAGTTTGTGGTATTACGAATTTTCGTCAGCCTGGTGGCTGAGTTTTTTCATTCGTTTATTGTCCTAATTACACGCTTTTAATCACGAGAAATGTGATATTTAATGGTTTCAATAGTTTTATGCTATATTACCGTATTTTCAGCAGTTATATGATTTTACTGTATTTCTACAGTTAATTGTAATTAATATTTCAATTCTGCTAAATAAAACTGAAAAGCCAATCAAGAAGTCAATCGTGATGGTAACAAAAATAATAAATGAAAAAAAATCTAAAGACATTTATCCTGCAAGTCTGCAACCGTTCCACTCCTCTACTTCACCATATAACATTTACATCAGGAAACAACATTATTTTTGAAAAAAGGAGAGAGAAAAAAATGTAAAGAACTTAAACCTGTATTTCTCCAGCAGGAAGCCATCTTTTCTAACACACATATCCCGTTTTACTTTCTTTGTTCTCATCTATTGTACTCGCTTTCCCAAGAGACCGATAAGCTGTGTTGAAAAATATGACTTCCCGCTGGAAAAAATACGCCGTTAAGATCTGTGGATTATCATTGACATAATTCTGAACATAATACCTTTCGAGGACAAATATAGAGCTGGTGAGGTCAAGTAAGGAAACAAACTGACTCGAACTGACTAGTTACCGTCAAATATAGGTTATCATAATTACGCATAAAATAAATAAAAAAATTACTGCAAATGTCATTTTCCTCTTGACGAATATGATAAATGATATCCAGTGAGGACAAAATTTGCATAAAAGGTTCAAAATAATGAAGAAGTTATGATTTTTCCATATAGCATTCCGTAGTCGATTGCTATAAAGGTATATAAGATGATAACAAAATGTCACAAAAGCCGTTAAACATTTCAGTTGATAAAGTTTGAGATGAGATGGAGGTTTTAGATTGTGAGTAGAAAGGATTATTCTAGATTATGTATTTTTTAATATTAGTATTTCATTCTGTATTTGACTAGTTTATTTTTGTTTTCTTCGGCACTAAAAATCAAAGGTTTGACTGTACGGTTAGAAATTTAGAAATGCTATAGAAACCAAGTGCAGAAGCTCTATGGCGGTTTTCTTATAATACTGATAATTTGTCCTGATATCTCCATCTGGGATAATCCCGCCCCTGAATTCACCCATGCAAAAGCAGAGGATGAATTCTTCAAGTGATTTGCCACCGAAAATGGAGTTTCATTTGTTTTCTTCCTAAGAAAACAATTCGCATTCCGTAAGACAAGTCAGAAATAATTCTTTTCAGCTAGAGACCACGACATAAGGTATTATCAAAAGTTACATTCGAGTTATTTATTATTCTGAAGCTGTATAATCCACCTTTCTTGATTTACACGGTGAATGTGTTCTTGAATGTTTGGTTTGGGACGATGGAGTAGTTTCGTATTTTGTCGATAGATGGTAGGAGTGAACAGAGTTTTGTGAAAGAGCTCCTAGCGACAGAAAGAGGATGTATGTGCATTTGACTACATAATCCTTTTTTCACGCAAAAATGATATAGTGTTTCCAAAATCTTCCGGATCCAAATCGATTAACCCATCAAGGGTGTTTCTAACATTCTAACAATTGATAATCATTTGTTGACTTATTTGTTTTCTTTGACCAGCCTGCGAATTGTATACAAAATACACAATTTGGACCACCCAAACAAGTGGTCAACAATGGGTTTACCTGTCAAAACAGTAGTTATGATATTTGGTTTTAGGAAGAGTTGAACTCACGAGTCAGTTCCATTGTGGTTGCATTATTCCGTATAAAATCTTGACAATACAGAAAAAACTTTCGAAAACTTGTCGACAATCCCTCAAGTCCGGTCGGCTGATTCGTATTGTTGTAACCATAAAATATATTACGAATAAAGGATTTAATACACAGTCGATTAAGAAAATATAAATACCACACTATATTCAGGAATATCAGAGATGAAAAACATCAGAATTGAGATAGTTTCGAAATATAACTGATTTATTTTATACCGATTAATAATGTCACGTTAAATACTTCTCTAAATCAAAGTTAACCCAAAAAATGATAACCTTAGGTTACTCTTTCTTTCGAGGAAACTTGTTAGCACAATACTATCGAAGGAAACCATTTAAAATTTGTAATCGGAAAATAACTATAACGAATTTACTTCAATATAGAAATAAATAATTATAATCCTTAAATTTGGTAAAAAAAAAAAAATCAAATCCTCTAAATGATAGAACCAAAGAAAATTTTGCAAACAAAAATCCACCTGCTTCTTCCTATCCCTCATCTGACATCTCTAATGATATATATTACACGCATAGATTAGTAATGCTGTAAAGTCCACATAATGTGTTGTATACTCCTTGGTGTCCTAATCAGTCATGTGTAAGTTGACATTAACGAACAGTGAATATAAGAACACCCC
>JAQIWE010003920.1:0-11300 GCA_034698565.1 Campodea plusiochaeta | reverse complement strand
ATCATCCAACTATTTTCCGTTCATGAGATATGGCGATTTGTAAAAAAAACATCATGAGAGGAGTTACCTGTGAAGTGGATTTTCGGACCTCAGCATCTAATACCTTCGTAACAACCAAATAGTTTTTATTAAAGAAATTTATTTATTTTATGACTTTTGAGAAAGAATGCTGAAATTCCGACTTATGGTTCACAAGTTATAATCTCAGAAAGATTTTGTGATAGAGGTTCACAGGTAACTACATGTGTTATCTGTGAACTTCAGGTGAGTGTATCTCCAAAATGGCTGAACCGATTTTGTTCATTCTTTTTTCAAAAATCCTCTAAAATTCAGTAGAAAATACTATTAACAGAACTGAAAAAGGAGAAAATTGGTTGTCCAGTCCCTTTAATCAATTTCTTGATTATAATTTCATAATATCTCACGAAATTTTCTGCTGCCCATTACTCCCAAAAAATTCATATCCTACTCGAAATAAGTACTCTCTTACTGTTCGCTCATGGACTTTTGGCATTTAGACGGATAATTCTTTCAAAAACTATCGTATAACCGGAATATTCCCTATTTGATGCAAAGGGTTACTTTTTTATTGCACGAAAAGTTCTTAACTTAATTAGATGTTTCACTACTTAATTTCAACTGGAAGTTTTTTGATGCGATAGGAGAAAAAAACGATAGAAAAAAGAAGAAGTATTCAGTGGTACTGTATTATAAAATTGGAGGGTTACTGTTTTTATATTATAGCCCTCAGGGGTTATTTTGAGCTCGGTGCTCTTTTCGTTTTTGATTAGGCATTTCTAAAGTGGTTATATGTTTTTATACAGATATACCACCGTTTTTCTCACGATTTTTCTGATAAACGAGTTAAAAAGTTGGATTTCTTTCGTGATTTTTTCCAATCTGTTTTTTAGATGTACAGATGGTTCTCAGTGCTTACCATATGGGATTGTTATGCTAATTGCATGATGTTAGTTATGAGAATAATTATAATATTTTGAAAGTTGATTTTTGAAGTTTTAATTTTAATTGTGCATCATAATAGCGGGTGTTCTCTGTGTATGTTTTGAAGCATAATTCTTTATTTAATTTACTAATTAAAGGTTTTTTATTCAGAATCGAACTCGCGCCACCTATGATGTGACATTTAGCAGATACACCTTTCTAAGCAAATGAAAAATGAACTACATCCTTTTTTAAATAATTAATAGAAAATAGAAAGAAATATTCATGTAAATGAACTAAACCAACTATATTTTACATCCCACTCGGGGTTTAATTCATTTATATCAATATTTATTTGCATTCTCAATTAGTTATTTAAAGGGTTACCCGCAGATCATGAATTTCTCATTTTCTGTAATTTTCTTGTATCTTACATTATTAAAAATATATTTAAAAAAAGTTTAACCATTTCTGACACAAAGGATCAAAAGATATTTCCATTTATAGAAGTTGATATAAGTTCTACAAGGTAGCACAAATCCAACTGCTTATCTCCTCTACCTTGCGAATATAAAAACACATATCAGACCATATCAATGAAGAAGTAGCAAAACTGACTTAACAAAAATGCAAATTAATCATTTTTTTCCCAAAACAGTAGTTGTCTCGTTTTCGGACACGCTTGCTCCGCTACCTTACAGCTTATTTAACCGCATTTTCTAAGGTGAATATCTCCAAAACCGGCAATTTTTGGGAGGTAAGAAAAATAATATCAGTTATTTATATCAAGAAGACTAATAATATGTTATAATATCAGAAAAGTAAATTTAGCTGAACGTAACCCTTTAAAATCCATTCCAGTTGACACTCTTTGATTATATTTTATGCTTCGTCTTGTAGTATGTGCAATTTAATTTCATCCATTTGAGGAGTGTAATATAGCTATAATATTAAATTAAGTACACGAGGAAAGCATGTACCTCGACAGCTTACTGGTAATAGCATTGCACGCGTAATGCAAACTTGCAAAGGTCGTCTTGATTTTCAAATAAACTTTGTGGAATTGTAGCTCAAAGGTTTCTGGAACATATTGATTAAGTTACTGTGAAAATGGAGTAATTAAAGACAAATATTTTTTGTGTGTAATATTTCGACTTTGATGTAACAGTCATTTTCAAATATCTGATAAATAAATTTTCTCCACATATTTTTGTCCATCACATTTTTATAACCTCCTTCATTAAAAACAAAACTACATAGCACTTCGACTTTTCTAAAATCTCAAAATCGCATCATGCCTCCTTGTAAATCATTATTTTAAAACTCTTATAGGGGGAGGGGGTATTTTTTCGATCTCTTCGCATTTGCCACTAGTTCTCAGTCACGATCCTAATATTAAGAAGCTAGCCAGCACCCATTGGGACAAGACAAAAAAATATCAGAACGTATAGAACTTCTATTTACGGTTTTTAACAAGATTTCGAATATAAAATAAAAAACGTGCTTTGCTCCTTTATCATTTAAGGGCGGTGCCCCATATTGTTTTCGAGAAGATATTGACTTCTATGGAATTATGGTTTTATGGGCGTAAGAGAATTATAATGGGGGTTTTAGTCATTTTTTCTGTAGAGGAATTTATTTAAATATTATTATTAATAGCTCTCTATGTTGAACTAAAATCTGCCTTAATGGTCTTCTTATAATGTTTATTCAACCGTCCAGGTTTCGGTTAAAAAAAAAAAAAAAATTCGGTGCCACTATACATAACAGGAAAATAAATTTTAAGAAAATTAATGTAAACTACGTTAAATTTAAAACATTTACTTAGAATAAAAAAAGGTCAAAATTTTTATTCACAAGTAAGTGTTTTAAATTTATTGTAGTTTATATTAATTTTCTTAAAATTTATTATCCTGTTATTTATAGTGGCCCGGAAGATAATTTTTTGTTTTGAACTTGAATATTAATATGAGGTCTCGGTTTCTTCTTTCTAGGATTCAAAGTTTTTATCGGAAACAAAGCAGGTGAAAAAGAGGTAGCACACAAAAATTATGCAGGAAATCGAGACTCCAAACTGATTATAGATAAACTTTTAAACCTGTATTTTTTCCAGCGGGAAGCCATCTTTTCCAACACAGATCCTGTTTTACTTTCTTTGTTTTCTTTCCCAAAAGACCGCTAAACTGTGTTGGAAAAGATGGCTTTCCGCAGGAAAAAAATACCCCTTTAAATGAGGATTATCAGCAACATCAAGTCTAAAAACAATCGCAAATCATTTTAATTAAAACCTAATACGGGAGATCCATTTATTACACCCCCAAAATCAATTCCCTTCGTCGCCACTTGACCTAATCGATACAATCATATTGGAGCGTTTGTAGTAGTTGAGTTTTCATCGGTAGTATAATATATCTATTGGAATTTCTTTATAATGGTTCCAGCTACTTATTGTGTATAATAACAGTAGGGCCAATTACCACGAATATGCTGTATTGATATATGAAGTATGCTGATGCTCAATAAGATATAGTTCGAATTTTTGCTTCTGATATTTTGAGAAATTGAAGTGAGGTTGTTGCACTTTCGTTTATTTGAAGCAACTGTATAATTCGGTGATTTTTGTAAAGTGAGTGTACATTTTTACGGTTGTAGCTTGTTTAGTGATTTGAACGAGGGGTTGCGTACTTGCGAAATCAGTGTACAAAATTATGCGAAATCATGCGAAATCAAGCGAAATCATGCGAAATCAAGCGAAATCAAGCGAAATCATGCGAAATTATGCGAAATCAAGCGAAATCAAGCGAAATCACGCGAAATCATGCGAAATCAAGCGAAATCAAGCGAAATCATGCGAAATCATTTCGCTTGATTTCGTTTGATTTCGCTTGATTTCGCGTGATTTCGCTTGATTTCGCTTGATTTCACTTAATTTCGCTTGATTTCGCTTGATTTCGTTTGATTTCGCATAATTTCGCATGATTTCGCTGATTTCGCATGATTTCGCTTGATTTCGCATGATTTCGCTTGATTTCGCATGATTTCGCTTGATTTCGCATGATTTCGCATCAATAAAAGTTTTTGTGAAATCCAGCGAAATCAAACGAAATCAAGCGAAATCATGCGAAATCAAGCGAAATCATGTGAAATCATGCGAAATCAAACGAAATCAGGCGAAATCAACCGAAATCGAAATCAGGTGTACAACTTTTTTTTGAGTGCGCAGCCCCTCGGATTTGAAATTATATTTCTTCTGAGAGAGACGGATTCATCCATGTTTTAAATAGGGTGTTTTACGTTATAAATGCCAATAAACACAGCAATTTCTGTCAATATTTCTGCAAAGAACCTTTGCTTTTATCAAGACTAAAAACTATTGTAACATTTTTTCAGTCTTGATAAAAGCAAAGGTTCTTTGCAGAAATATTGACAGAAATTGCTGATTTGAAATTGTTAACAAACAGAAATCTCCACCATCAATAATGAAGTGAAAACTGAATTTACAACTTGCAATTATTTTAGAATTTTTGAACCGTGTTTTCAAACAAGGAAGTGACGGTAAATTATAGATATGAAAATATTTTCTAAGATAAGTAATAATCCGAAATATGAATATTGGTTAAAAAAAAATAGTGTAACACAATATTTTCCATTTTGAAACTTACAAATTGTTCGCGTAATTCCAAAATTTAAGCAGTCACTTCAGAATTTTAAGACTTGATAATGTACTTATACAAATATTTACTATTAAAGACCCATTATTTTTCAGCGGGAAATCCCAATTTCGAACACAGATTAAAGGTTCCTTGAGAATCGAGTACAATAGAGAACAAAGAAAGTGAAACGCGACTTGTGTGTTGGAAAATGGGACGTCATGCCAAAAATATTACAGGTTTAACACACTGAATACGTTTTAATGGTTTAAAACAAGCCTTCTTTATTGCTTTATTACAGGATTTGAATAATTTAGGTATTATTCTTAAAACGATATCTTCTGAGGTAATTCTAAGATTGAAATTCAACAGATACTCCAAAAGTATGCCTGTCCACCCCTTTCTTTCCTATGTAGGTGAAGGCAGTAAGTTCCTCTTTTGAGGGTATCAAGAATACTAAACAACACGATTATAGCAGTGTCTAAATTCCTCTATAGTATTCAGAGTAATATATTTCTATTTCATATTTAAATTAATACTGTGAGATTTGCCAGTTACTGAAATTCTTATAAACCAATTCGAAAGTCTTTCAATCACCGTAATATAAACCCTTTCACGAAATCCATCACAAAATATACCAGAAATCCCATTTTCTCATCCAAATCGCGTAATTCATTTTCCATGTCAACAAACACTCCCCCCCTTCAGACAAAAGCTGCAAATTTAATAAATAAGATAAATCTGAATGTTTTCAGAGACCTGAGGGCTAGACATACATACAGTAGTATAACGTCATTTCTGATGTGTGTTATATATAAGTGTATGCAGAAATGGTTCACATTATTCCAACGTAATGATATTGTTTGCTCAACTGGGAGACCATTGGCGGGTACAGGGTTGGGGGTTTGGTGGATTTTAGGGTATTTTTGTGGAATTAAATGATTTTTTCAGGTTCCCCTGTGCCACAAAACACTAGCTTTGGCGTATGAAGGATGCAAACATATATACCCTGCGCAAAAACATAAGACCTACTTCTAGTTAGCACTGTTTGACAGTTTCAACACCCGAACAATAGGGCGGACAAAAGAATCACCCCTATTTCCTATTGTAAGCAAACTATCTCCTGTCAAAATTATCAACATTTCTTAACAAGAAATAGTTCTTATGTTGTCGCTTAAGGTATACTGCTCTGCGTATTTATTAACCTATAGGAACTAATAAGGTGAATTGTAGTTAGCATTGCGCCCTGCTAGTACCCGTAATCCCGCTGTCATACTGAAGGAATGCGAGAACTGAGAAGTATAGGCCCTGCCTAGGATCGTACAGTTAAATCATGGTAACAACTTATTAATTCTTAAACAAAGAATTAATAAAATATTTGCAACTGCTTTATCTCTCAAAAATAACTTATAATATGTTATTATAATATCACGGATTTTGAACATAATCTTTCAGAACTGAGAACCAAACCATAGCTATATCCTGCGTCAAAACCCCAGAGAGGGAACTTAAACCCCCAAATCCCCCGAAATATCACCGCCTTTAGCACCCTCAGTATACCTCAAACAGTAGAAATATCTGTAAAATTAATGTTTAATCTTTCTCCGTGTTCTGGGGGGGGGGGGGGGTAGTCTCTAGTACAACGAAAAAGGAAAATTTCTCCCTCTTGTAATAAACCAAACGTAAAGATATAAACGCAAACGAAGCATTCATGCGTGCGTCAACTCGCCTTTGGTTGGGCCTTAAGCGTCAACTCGGTACGTAAATGAACATGGATCTTTTTTCGCTTGGTTTAAACCTCTTTTTCTCGTTTCAGTATATGAGTAAGATGACATTAATAAGTTGCTGTATACCTGGACCTAGAGTTGTCAGATGTTAAAAAAAAGGAAGTCGGGACCAGATTTTTCATTTGGAGGGGAAATGAGCATTTACTGCTGGTTATGTTGACACTGATGTGACATATAGGGTGTTCTCTTGAAGAAAACTAAAAGTAACCTGTGCAAATAAATAAATCGAAGGAGAAACATATTTCTGTGCTAGGACAAACAACTGTGATTAGTAACTCTCAATTTTTAATAAAAAATAAAATATTAATTTCCAATATGATTTGTGACGGATAAGAGTTTGGAAATGTCTACCGTCTCGACAATCGAGACAAGAGTCGACTCATTTCTTGTCTAGACGTTACAAGACAAGAATATGTTATTCGATTTCAAGATATTATTGACACCTTGAAACTTCAAGAGTCTATAACCACTCACTTTACAACTTTATTTTGAAATTTTTTATTTTGAAAGCTGCAATATCTTTAAATATTACCTACCTTTAATACTTCACGAGAAGTACAATAAGAACTCTATCTTTAACATGTGCTTTTTTGAGAATTACGTGTTTCACAACTCTCAAGATTTGAACCTATTATATGAGATGAATATTTTAAAATCCGGCTTTGAAAAAGTGAAAAAATAATAATTTGCAGAGAGCTGTGGAAATGCAGTTACAATCCACTAATATTCGTATTGAGTTCCCACGAATTATTTCTTGTTCTTAATTTATTTTTCCAATGTAAAGTAGTCAGTTAAAACATTTCATTTATATACCCTAACAAACTCATAAGAACCTATTCTCATTAACATAGTTTGACAGTTTAAGCTTCCTAACAACAATAGAGTCACCGCTGTTTACCATTGTAAACAAAACTTTCTCTTGTCAAAATCGTCAATTTTCTAAAATGGAGTAGGTCCTTAAGATGTTGTATAGGGTATAATTGAGTGGTTGCTGTTTCAAGCTCTTTAAAAACTATCAATACAAATTCCAGACAAGAGTCTCTGATTCTTGAAATCAAAACTAAGACTATATTGTCTCAAAAAATCAAAACAAGAGTCAAAGCCTGAAGTCCCTTGCAAGAAACTTCTTATTTGTCCATCACTAAACATCAGGAATGGAATTTTCACAAATATATTCCTAGAAGTATGGCAACCCTACTTGGACTGCTGGACAGTCCTCCACTAATGTAATTAGAAGAGAAGTCGAAGGGGGATTATGAATTATTTCTGGCGTGAAATCAGTTATTAGAGATTTCGCTACACCTTATATAAGAAATGATCACCCGATCATAATATATTAGAGTAGATTTACATGCATTTACAGTAGATACGGGTCAAATACAATTAGGAACTTAAATTAGAAGTCTGCAGAAGGTATAGTACACAAATGACCATCAAGAATGATTATTGGGAAAAAGAAAATGAGGAAAGCAGAGGATATTCGAAGTGAAATCAAGTAAAACCTCATATTTTAAAGAGTTAGTTGTGTTTAATACGACAGGGACTGTTCGGCCTTACATGGACAAGACAAATAATGGATTTACTGCTCTGTATACAACAAATACATGCCAGCTACCTACTCATTGTAAAAAAAGGTATAAGGCTGCTCGATAAGTAACTCGTCTAGTTTGATTTCGAGAAAAACATTGTCATCTTACACTATGTTTTTCTTGATCAATTCTTAAAGGAGTATTTTTCCACAGAGGGAAGTCATATTTTCCAACACAGCTTAACGGTCTCTTGGGAAAACGAGTACAATAGAGAACAAAGAAAGTAAAACGGCCTATGTGTGTTGGAAAAGATGGCTTCCCGCTGTGAAACAATACTAGAAAATTTCTTCCATCGCTTCATATTTGAAGCGAAGATAAATTATGAAAAATGTTATAATTTTATAGGTATAGTTTAGGTACACTAAATAAAAAAAGGAAGTCCAAAAAGAGTGAAAAACATCTCCATGATTGTTTGAATAGTAATGCTTAAGTGAATATACAAATTTACAGCAATGCTGTATTATATACACAAATCTCAATAGAGTATACTTTCGCTACTTCTAAAATTAAACTGTACATGATCCCGAAAACTCATTTGACAATAAAAAACAGTAATCACCCCTTCTTCCCCCCATCTATATACCAATAATTCCATATCTATATCGCAATCAATCATCAAAAACTACTGCGATACCATAATTAAGTCATTAGTCCAAAAATTTCCTATTTCACTAAATAGTAATAACCGCCATATTTTTCCACCATTATTTCATAATAAAAGAGTATAAATATGGCGTATATTTGCACAGCGATTGCAATTGAAACGAATATGAATAACGATTGCTTTAATCAACCTATTAATCTGTATATGTTCACTGATATAGTACGGCTCAACGTTTTGAGTAAACAGAGGAGATATAATAAAAAGCAGTAATTTTGCATAAATGCAATACGAGTTTTTCTAATTTATTATACTGTATGGGAACCGTAGATAATGTAGTACGTCAATGATAAACTATACGAGCGGGTGTATTTTTGTTGAACAAATATTGAATCAGATGAGGTAATATAGTTCGAAATTAAATGGTTTTTTGTTACAGGGCTTTCCAGCATTCAATATGCATTTCGTTGTTCTATATGTAATAGAATAGTTGTAGTTTTGAGCATGTCATATTTTGCCTTAAACCTGTGTTTTTTTCAGCAGGAAGCCATCTTTTCCAACACACATATCCAGTTTTACTTTCTTTGTTCTCTATTGTACCAGCTTTCCCAAGAGACCGATAAGCTCTATTGGTATAAAGATGGCTTCCCACAGAAAGAAAATACCCCGTTAACTTTTGCAAGCAAGTGACAACTTATAAAAAAAGTTCTTTAATTTTATTATTATTATTTATTTATTGCACAAAACAGTCATATAACTACAGAAATTCCCCAAATATAGTTTTTATATATATAGAATGGAAAAAGAAAGATGATATAGACAAATATATAAATAGAACATAAAAATAATAATATTATGAGAATGCAAATGATTTTTATCATTATTTTATGATTATGAGAGTACAAATGATTTTAATAATAATAAAATTTCTTAAATTTGCTGATATTTCAAGACAAATCTTAAATAAACAAATTCTATGATTCATGGAGGGGGGAGGGCTCGTCAACAATCGAGGTGAAATTACTTATCAAGTATTGTACATAATTGCACAAAAATCAATTACTGTACAAGATACTCAATATATTCTCTATATACGTACACAGCTACTCGTATTCAATCCAAATCCTGATCTATTGAATCCAAAGATTGAACCGAATAGTTCTTACTGAAATTATTTTATCCATTTGTATTTACTGGCAGAATATCGCATTAATTTGGATCTCACCTTATTCTTTGAGTTCACTCAGGGTATTTTTTTTTCCAGCGGAAAATAAATTTTTCCAACACAGCTTAACGATCGCTAAGGAAAACGAGTATAATAGAGAACAAAGAAGGTAAAACGGCATTTGGGTGTAGGAAATGATAGTTACCAGCTGGAAAAAATACAGGTTTAAATTACACCATAATATATCACTATTCTCCTAGAAACATGACACCAGCAAGATGTTTCAATAATATAACATACTACAACACCTTTTTAATTATAATATTAATTTCCATTACTTAACCTCTTTTTAAAAGTAAGTGTCCATAATTTCCAGAAATATAAAAAAAATAAAAAATACCAAATTTAAAATAAATGCAAAACAATTTACTACAAGATCTCCGATCAGTCACAGAAAACATCCATTTCTCATTTTCTTTCTTCCTCACAAACGAAAAAAACGTTCTTTTCTCCTCAATTTCACCATCAGCACATAAAAAGGTTTATTTTGCTCACTTACAATTTGACAAATTGACTTCTCACAAGGGCACACAATCATTCCACTTTTCTTCAAGAAACAGAAACAACTTGTTGATTCCGTTTGGTAGAAAAGGAAAAGAAATAAAAGAAAAAGAAGGAAAAAGAATTACTTCCACTCGAATCACGAAAAGATGTAAAAAGAGGGGAATAAGAATCAGAAACGAATAGAAGAATTAAGTGACGTGATGGGAATTAAATTGACTGGGATGGGATCTCCGAGGTGACTTTTTGATGGTGTAAAAATTTACGGTATTATTTTTTTAGTCCGAATGATTTTTAAATTTTAGATTTTTTTTTTTTTTTTTGTGATCGATTTTTATAAATCGCGTTTTTTACCTATATAGAAGTTTTTATCGACATTTTGATCTTAGAGCATCTCTTACAGTCGCCATGAAATGAACAGATATATAAACATTCCAAACTTCCATAATTTGGAAATAATTCAAATCAATTTACTCATTCCCACTTCATAGTCACCCCCCCCCCTTAATTTTAGACTTTAAAGCTGCTTTTTAGATATCAGTAAATATGCAAAGATATTTACAGATTTTTAGGTAAATGGGTTTAACTTTTTTTTCTTTCGTTTTTTTAGTTAATATTGTATAATAAAAACAAAAGAAACTTCAAATAAGTGTTTCATTGATTGCAATAAGATCCACTTACCCAATAAACATTCAAGAACAATCGCTGATTCTTCAAAAATCTACTGAAAGAGGACGTAATAATTATAAATATTACTCTTTACTTCTCTTGGGACAACTTTGTTTATTTCACTTGATGTTATCTTTGTGTTATATTATTTAGAAATATAAGCTTGTGAAAAATAACCTGTATAGTGTTTCTAAAATATTACTGACCCAAATCGATTAACTCATCAAGGGTGTTTCTGAGATTCCAACAATTGATAATTCTTTGTTGACTTGTTTGTTTTCTTTGACCAGCCTACGAATTGTATAGAAAATACACAATTTGAACCACCCAAACAAG
>JAQIWE010003919.1:0-11300 GCA_034698565.1 Campodea plusiochaeta | reverse complement strand
CCTCGGACAATTCCTATTTTCGTTATAGGGGCGGAAA
Organism: Campodea plusiochaeta; assembly: GCA_034698565.1. Taxonomy (NCBI): domain Eukaryota; kingdom Metazoa; phylum Arthropoda; class Diplura; order Rhabdura; family Campodeidae; genus Campodea; species Campodea plusiochaeta. The sequence continues at coordinate 11,263 of JAQIWE010003919.1, read as the reverse complement.
ATGATAGTAGGTATATCTCCCAACCATTTGCATTCACATTCCAAGCATACAAAACCAGAGTTGGAATGGGTCAATGGGTCACCCATCCATGACCCATGGGTCAGTGGGTCAAAATATTTTTGACCCATTCCATCTCTGTATAAAACATTCACAGTCGCTGCCATAAAAATCTCATCCATTTTTTTATGGAAGTGTGTGTCTTTGCGATTGTTTTGTGATCACGTGCAAACACTTCAAATTTTAATACAAAGTAAGAAAACACCCATACTTTTCAATAAAAAAAGAAACAGATCTCTATCTATAATAGAAACGGGTTTATAAGCCTATGCCGAGATTCTCGTTCTTCAAAACTGGCATGGTATAGGAAGTTCCTGGGTCTAGAAGAAGCCCACTTATTTATATCTCTAAATGTGCAATCACTGCAGTCCATAGTCCAATAATTTGATTATTTTTTTCGCGAGTTCCTATAAGTTGTTTTTAAAAACTGAAATCTTGTGCATTGTAAAATTGTGTTTTGAAAAAGACTGAAATAGAATATTTTAACTTAAAAATGGAATTTAGATAACAAATGAAATCTGATCAAATTAACATTTCTTGCTGAAGTAGGTTTATAGGATATAGGCTAGATGATAGAGGCTGAAAATCCACTCTTACTGTTTAAATGTAGCTAAAATGAAGTTTGTTGGTATTTCATAATATCCTAAGACAGAAACTTTTTATTTTTCAGAATACAATCCAGCACAAGTTAGATGACGAGAAATTAATGAATGAAGAATTTTCAGATGAAATATTTCAAGAAGAATTAGTTCTTTCGGGAACAACATTTCAGCTGTCCTACGAAATCGCAGAGCCACAAAAAAAACTTCGGTAGGTTACCAATATACAATATGGTAAATGTTGTAATGTAGGCAATCAATTTGACTGACTTGAAACGGCTGATCTATGCTGGGGAACTATATATGAAGATGTGATTTAGATAAGTGCACAAATCTGATTTTCTATTTTTTCAGGAGAGCCGATTTTCTGTTTCAGGTAGTTGTGAAAGGTTTAAAAAATTTTTGATCATAGCACACCATGCTTGTCATTCACTTTTAAATGAAAAAATATATACTTTAGTATTGTAGTAATTAATTCATTAAAATTAACTTTCGTGGACTTGTGCCCTTATCCAGTACAATAAGTAGAGTTAAGATCTTTTTCCAACAGTTTTTATCATAATTTTCTTTAAAAAGTTGCAAAATGATGCGCTTTTACAATTCTATATTATAATACTGATAACTTGCTGATTTGGTACTGTAAGAAAAACCAGTAAGAATGATTTTGTCAGAATAAATTTAGAAATTTCAATAGCATGCTCACTCCGCTACAATACAATCATGGAAAATAAAGTTGTACCAGTTAAATTAATGTTTTGTCAACATATGGCAACAATAATGTTAGTGTACAAACTGTTTATTTTTGGGGGTAAAAGTACATTAATTTAGGCATACTATATTGCTACCATTGAATAAATATTCCAATGTAACACTAGTAAAACAAAGGAAAGAGAAAATCTCTAATCTTATTGTCTTAGGTCTATACGCAGCAGTCAAGAACTTCAAGAACATCTTCAGACAAAAAGAAAAAGTTAATAACTGAACTTGTTTCATAACAAAAAGTAGAAAACTGAACTTATTTTATGAGTTGGCAAGATTTTATGTGCCTGCTGCAGTACCACTTTAGTAAAAAAAAAACTAAAATTGCAGGCTATCTATAATTAAATTGTACAACAGATCGACAGATTCTAGAAATGAACACAAGAGAGAAACAGCACCAGTATGTTAAAATTAAAATTCAGTGGGTGAATGTTTCATAAAAGCACTTGTACATAGACCACATATGTGGTCTATGCACTTGTAATGGCATCAAAATAAAGATAAAAACTTCCATTGTAATTTTAAAATTTCTTGATTTCAATTTACACTAAAGATGTCAAGTACATTGTCAAAATATTGCCCTAACGAGGGAACCTCGGAGGGTGTTTCTCATGGATTTCGCTCAGATTTTTTTTTTTGCCATTCTTGGAGGTCCCTATAGTTACTCAGTAACGGGTTTCGTCGCGCTAGTCAGAAACAAGGGGGAAAATAATTTCGAAAGTTTTCGAACTTAAAAACAGAAAAATCCTTATGGCAAATAACACGAGAAAATATTGATTTTGAGAGGTCCTCCCTGCAATTTAAAAAAAATAATGATGCTAAACTTGATATCACTGATTTACTTAAAATTCGAATCCAAAGTCCCATTTGGTACTAGAAACATTTCACTTCATTTTTAGCTCCATTGGTGTACTTATTCTCCTCTTTCATACTTTCATATAGACACTCAAACATATAAAATAACAAAGGGGGCATTACAGCATGTGCCATTCATAAAACTGTTATTATTCATTCATAACATTTTGCAAGTTCATTAATATCTAGTAGTTTCATTCAATTATTTCATTCATACGAACTTTCATTCAGAAGTAAAATGAATGAACTCATGTTATTAACCCCACTTCATTCAATAACATTTTATTATCATGTAAGTAGTTCCCTTTCTTTATATCAAAACTTTAATGTTTTGAATTTATAAGATAAAGTTTCGTAATAAAAATAGCTCGAAATTTCAGAAAAAAAAATGTTTTTTAAAGAGAAATTAAAAAAAAAAAAAAAATTGTAAAGTTTTATAGATTGAAGGGAGCAGATGAGAAAATAGTAAATGACTGAAATATTGCAACTACAAAACATCTGCTTTTCTATGTTTGAGTGCCTGCCAAAAGGGAGAATGAACAATAAGAGAGCTAAAAATCATTGTTATTATTATTATTGGTACCAAACGGAATCATTGGGTCCTAATTTATAGAAAATCGGTGATATGAAGTTTACCAACATTATTTTAAAATTTTGCAGGGAGGACCCTGTGAAAATCAATATTTTCCTATGTTATTTGCCATAAGGAATTTTCTGTTTTGAAATACCAAAACTTTGAAAAATGTTTTCTCCCTTAAATTTGAGCGTTGCGCCGAATGACTTTACAGGGAAGCTATGTGGACCTTCAAGAATGCCACAATATTTTTTTCTTGAGATCTGAGAGTTGCACCTAAAGTACTTCCCTCGTAAGAGTTATTAATTATTTATTTTGTGAAAGAAATCGTCAAATTTGGTTGCTGGAAGCGAAGCGAAGCCTCATGCGTATTTTTGGCTGTTGCCTGTAAAATTCAGTAATTTTAAGACTTTTTCGGAATCTTGAATGGATTTTTTAGTGGAAGAATTTTGTCAATTTAAAGGATACCTCCGTGCAAAATTTACAACAAGATAAAGCTTTGAAATAACTTTTTTTATGAAAATATATTATAATAACATCATTCACAAAAAAAATCCATTTTTTTCGTCATTTCTGACTTCCTGTGAAACACTTCGTAAAAAAAGAGCGGGAAAACTTTAGTAACATAATTTTAATAGAAATTATGTGAAAAACTACTCAGAACGAAATATTCTATCGATAAACTTATCTAAAGATACCAATTCCGTTTTCAAAACTCACGTAACTCTAAAGGAAGCAATTTTCGACGTAATTTCTGTGGGATGATGTCACAAAACAGAAACGTACACAGCAATGTCTCTGGAAGTACGGGGTCTACGAAAGTAATTTTTCCCCGCGTGGATTAAAACAGTTTCTTGAATAAGATGATATGTATAGTTAATATGACCTTGGTTTAGCGCAAAGGTATCCTATAAATAAAGAAAAAAAAATCAACCATTACATCAATAAAACTGTTTTCAAAATTACAACAGAAGTTTGGTATCCATCAGGATATCCCTTGATTCCTTCACGTGGATAACACCCTATTAGCCCAAAATGTTCTGCTGAAATCATCATCAAAGTCTTTTTTGTTTCTTCAATAAGGAATAACCTGAATCACTTGACACCGTCGCTGATTAATTTTCTCTAATGACTGAAGACAGTTATTTGCGTTGTCTTTGATATTTTCATAACCTTATTTTCTACTCAATATAGAGGTGAATCTTAATAAAATTAGAAAACTACAAGGTTGAATCTTACCCTGTATTTCAGATTGAATTTACACAACAAATATTTTATTTACAATCGAGTAAAATTTTCAGTGTCATGTACAATTATTGGTTTCATTTCTGAATCCATTTCTAGCTGCATTGGTTCCAAAATCGATTCGTTCTTTTCCAACAGCGGTCGAGTTAACGCATTTTTGTTTTCAGTGTTACTTTTATTTTGTTGTGAGGTGTTATTCACGAAAAGATTGTTGCTATTAGTTCTATGATATGTTCCACTGTTCTTTACCGCTGTGTGATTGGTCACAAGAACACTATGTCCATTCCAACTGCGCATAGTGGTGCAAAATGTGTTCTTTCTACGCAGATTGTCGCCATTGGACATTAAACTGTCTTCACGGGTTCCGTCAGGCGATTCTTTCCCACTTTTATGATAATAATAACATTTACAGAACATTCTCAAAAATAATCGCTTGAATTTCTCTCCAAAAATACAATAAATCACAAAGTTCACAGACGAATTTACAGTAACAAGGAAATTACTGGATTTGACTAACTGGTCAATGATTATGCTTGATACTGATTCTAATATGTTGTTGATAAGTGCTAATACGTTACAAAGGAAAAATACGATTACGACGCAAAGTAGCATCATTGCAAGACCAATTTCCTTCTTCTGGTGACGAGAGAGACGTTGTCGTTCATTGTTGGCTCTTCGAACCTGAAAACAGAAAGAATTTGATTTAATACTTAGGCAAAAATGCATGACTGCGCCTTATGTAGCTGATTTGTAAACGATTTTGATTTGTAAAAATATATATAATTATGTACATCTAACATTGCTGTTTGACATTTACTCAAAGGGCAGTACTAAAATCGCCGCCTTGCGTTATCAGTGAAATTGAATTAAAGTTCATGTTACATTGAAATGAACAAAGTGAAAAATTAAATTCAACTTCCAAATAAAAAAAAAAAACATTTCACTACAGAAAGAATAATATTTAAAGATACATTTTTTATCGTAAATGTCTACCCTCTGAAATTCTTATTCTTTTATATAGAACGAAATAAAAAAAGATATGTGAAAGATGATATTCTTTTTATAAATTCATTTCCTTGAGGGATATATATCACGAGTTAAAAAATAAAGTTGCAAAGAAAAAAGTATCTCAAAAGACCTGGGGTATATATATTGTATATACTATAACGAAACACAAATTTTAATTAAGCAAGGTTGTTGCATTGGAAATAATATTATTTTCTTCGATATGCATGAGCAGAATATAATTATATTATTTTGTGTACATTGACAATCTAAATATGCTGGTAAAAATAATGCAGTTGAAGATTTTTTTATGTAATCTAAAAATACCTGATTTATATTTCTTATAATTATTCTGCCATGACTTTTCACTTTTATTATTACTACCTGTATAAGATAATATCATCACTGAATTAAATAAAGCAGACCTGAATTTATTGTATAATAAAAAGTTACTTTTACATGGAATAATCTGCCTGTGAGAACAATCACCAATTCCTAAAGAAAAGTTAGTACCTGTATGCTATCAGTCATTTTATTACTTATTTGCAATTCAAAACTAATATGTCCGCCAATATGGACAGTCGTATCATTTGTTTTCATATGCTTCACTTTTAAATATAACTGCATCTTGAAAAAGATTAAAATAAATTCAAAAAATTAAAGATATTAGTTTTGATAATTTATACGTCGGATAACTTATAGCTGACACAATTGGACGTAGCGGAATCCCATATTTGTGTATTTTGGGCAAACCATAGATACGTTGGAGCATGTGGTTTTAAACTTTGTTTTAATTCTTTCTTCCAACCAGTATACTGGTTTACAGCAAGGTATGACTTTACAGTGTGACACCTTCTTCGTGTCCCAATGAAATGATGGTTCTGAAGGTAGAAGAAGCAATTGCCCACTTACCAACACAGAAACAACAAGAGATTCGTGTAGAGGTGAGCCATGTCTTAAATAAACCGAAGATCATTAAAAGTAGCAATAGTAAAAGTGATAGAATTTCTTTGTGAAACCTTAAAAATGATGAGAGTATTGTTATTTTGCCTGCGGATAAAGGTGGAAAAACTGTAATTATGAACAGAATCGATTATTGTGCAAAAATGACTGGCCCCTTTGAATGATCTGAGTACTTATATGAAGATAGCTTACGATCCTACCACTGATAATGCTAGCGATTGGAGTGCTTTAATTGAGGGAACTGGTTGGAAGAAAGAATTAAAACAAAGTTTAAAACCACATGCTCCAAGATGCCCACGTATCTATGGTTTGTCCGAAAATACACAAAGATGGGATTCCGTTACGTCCTATTGTGTCAGCTATAAGTTCTCCGACGTATAAATTATCAAAATATATGAGTCGCTACTTAAAAACAAACCCACCACTTGGAAAGATATTAGTTAATACGACCAGGAACACTAAATCTCCGTTCTGTATAATTACGAGTACATAATTATATGCAGCATGTATTACCTGGTTGTAAATAGCAGCATTCAAAAAAGCCAAACTTGTAAAAGGAAAAAAGTACATAAACACCAAATACGACCAGTTTATATACACTTGGATGTATGTTGGATCACTTCGTAATTCCGATGGGACAATTCGAGTTACTGACACATTTCTAATTGGATCATAATCGACTTCGCTGGAAACCTCCCAGAAACGTGGCAAATTATATATTATAGAAAATATCGATATTATCACAACATAAAGTCTAGCTCGTCCGTATGTACATAACGAACGCGCCCGTAAAGGATGGCAAACAGCTACGTAACGTTCAATCGTTACAGTTAATGTCAAATAAATCGAACCAGTTTGTGCCATCATGGCTACAGGATACAACACTGGCGCTAATACCGGAAACACGTGCCACTGATAAACAAAGAAAAACTCTGTATAGGCGTAAATCGATGGCAACCCGAAAATCAAAATGGCCGTTACGATAACTAACGAATCGAATGTTGATAAACCAATCAGTAAACAGTTTATCGATGACCTCATTTGTGGTCTGGAGAGAATGATCATCGATATAATGTTCCCGACCAAACCGAGTATTCCGACAATCGAAACGAAAACTCCGTTCGTAATGAATTCGAATAATATCGGTGGGGCTGGTGGTATTGGAACGGGTGGGATATCGTTCAGAATGTAGAAAGTTGTGTTGTTGTTGTTCATTTTAGTTGGAGTTGAATTGCCTTTAGAGTGTCAATCATGTTGAACTTCAAAGGGATATGTGGCTGTGAAAGGAAAAATAAAACGTTAGAAAAGTGACCCATAAAAATTATTACAATTAGATTGTGAAATAAAAACTGCCTTAGTGTTCTTTCCATTATTTATTTCTACCGACCCTGTCGGTACCCGGTCGGACCAGGTCAGTAGAAATAAATAATGAAAATAACTCTAAGGCAGTTTTTATTTCACAATACATTGCAGTTCTTTTAGCGTGCCTAATAGTTATCTCATATTACAATTAGAATTTTTATTTGATATTGGAATATAATTGGTGTGAATATTTGAGTCACAATACTTTTAAATGACGTCTCTTAATGATCCGCTACAGTTAACATAATCAAATATCAATTTACTTCACACAAAGGTTTTTCACATTATACCTTCATAATAACACGTCAACTATATAATTATTAAAAACGTCCCCATACACGAAACCTATTATTCCTTGAAAATAAAATAAAATAGTTAATTTATTAATTTACTGTCAAAATTGACACATTTGATTAGATTTTGAAATGTTGCCTCAGAAAAATAAAACTGCCCCAGTTAATTGTTATTTTTATTACTATTTCATTAAAATTGGTAACATCTTATTACAATTATATTGTTTTAGTTATAAAAAAATAATGACTGTATGTTTTTCTTGTTTGGAAGATATACCTCGTACATCATCATGCATGTCAGAGCAATATTATTTATCATTAACTAACTTTTAAAACTGACAACACAACAATAAATTTTACTCTCGATAATTTTAATTTTCTCCATATATTTATTAATAAAAATGCTGTTTTTAATTTTTATATAATGAACCCAATATTGTGCTTTATCAGTACACTTAGCGCTTTCAACACTTTTCTTCATTTTGGAAATATCCAAACATAGTGAATATCCTTGAAGCATCTGCAACCTATGTGCCTCTCTCTACTGTAACAACCCGTAACACACAGGGGCTAACAATAAAACAGTTTACGTTACACTAACACTGGTCATTCCATAACTTTTAAATAGCTTATTCAATTACTATAGAGAAGGCCAGATACTGCACTAACGACGTAAGTGCAGTAAGTGGTAGGGAAGCAAAATAACAACAAAAGTCAGCTGTAGTGTCCAAGAAGCAGCTACGTAGACTTCTCGTTTATATGTAAGATTTTATTTAAAGAAGAAGGAAGCGCTGAAACACACTAAAATATCCAATACCATTATACGGGTTCTTTACGTTATTTTAATCCACGACTCAAAATTTTTCTACACCCCTTATGTCCTGTTTCCACCAAGATCAAATACTGAGTCAATTTACAATTGCACCGACTACTGGTGTTGATGATTTTATTATATTTTTTTTTCGGTTTTCTTCCAAAGAGTTGATTACGAATGATAAAAAAATCCCCATTTTCTCTGTAAATGCTCTTATTACAATGCATTATTATTGTAAGGCTCTAACTTTACATAAATTTCGAGCGAGTTTACAAAAGTGTCAAAGGTATTTAATTTACTCAAAGAACTTTTTTTTTTTCAATAATATCGGAGAGTAAAACAATACAAAATTAAAAAAAAAATTACACTGTTATATAGGATTGATTATTAACTTCCTTCTTCCTATCTATCATGTATTGATATAAATACTTTTGTTTCTTTATTTTTTAATCAATGAGAAATCTAAGTTTTACACTTTGTTTCACTACGCAACTAACTTCGTAAGTCCAAATTAATTTAATATTGAGGTTTGTGCTTAAAATGTCTTCTGTAACTTAAATGAAAACTTACTAAAGAGGTTTGCTCAATTTCAGAATCTTCTAATAGCTGTAGAATGACGTTTCATTATAAGACTATTGACTTAAAACTTGTAATGATTGTGGAGCAGCGTTGTTCAGCAACATAAGTGGGTCATCTCATACTCGATGATTCCTTCGAGGAAAACAATCCCGAACTGAAACAGAAAAGTGAAATAAGATGCTGGGTTTATTATTTATTTATTAGATACAACTGAAACACAGTGTACTTAAGACAAATATTCAAATCTCTGCGATAAGTGAAAATATGAATATATCAAGTCAATATTAAGTTGATTATGGAAACTTCCTTGTGGCTTGTATTCAATATTCATAATTTATCTGTACGTCTGTGGGGTCAATTATCAGCAAAATAAAAAATTGCGTCCAGTGATATTTCAAGTTTATTGAAAACTCAGTTTGATGAGTTTTCAATTTAACACGAAATATCACTGAACCCAATATTATAATTTGACTGCTCATTGACTCCATAGACGTAGATGTACTATGAGGACAATATTACTAAAAATGAGCAACTCTCTAACATTGACCAACAGCAAGAATAAACACAGAGCAAATACTGATTAAAAAAACCTTTTCATATAAATTCAATGAATTTTATTAGATGTCCCAATCAATAAATGAGCAAATCCATCACTTTTTGATTTCAATTCCATACGATACAACTCAATTCAACCCTTTTGAGAGAATCATTGATTCCACTATACACTACAGGAGATAAAGTTGCTTACATAGCACCACACCATGCGTTAGCAAAACCTTGTCTCCCATCTCGGAGGTCCATATATAAAACCATTTTCGCTGCCTTAGCGATTTCCTGCAACGTATGTGTGTATATAATACATTGAAAAGAGGACACTGCTTGGAATGTGTATTTAGGTTGAAGTATAAAGTGAATCTGGTTTTCTTGAAAGAAAATCGAAGAAAACGCCGTCTTCTGGTTAGTTCAAGGATCTTATTATGGCTATTTTAGTAGAAGGGTGTCGGATTCCGCCAGCTGAGAGATTCTAAGCTTCAATGGGGAGTTTTAAAGAATATTTTATTTGTGTTAAAAATTTAATTATTAAATATTGAAGCAAGTACAAAGCATAATTATATACTCTGCATTCATTGATGCATAGTCTTCTGATATATTCCGAAGACAACAATCTCCATCTTCAAGAACATGCGAGGACTCAAAAGTATGTGCATCAATAAATGATGAGTGTACATAATTTTTCTCGTATTTTCAGCATTTATGAAATCATCTTCTGCTGTTCAATAACACTGATATAATTGAATAATTTTTTAATGTGATGTATTTAAAAAAGTAATTTTACAGTGACCTGTTGGGAAAAAAATAAACAATAGAACAGTCACAAGATATATAAATTACGTTTTAATAATGCTATTAAACTGCTACACAGTGCACTCAGAAATATTACCAAAAAATACCATACAATGTCCGATTTTTTTATTATTATTTAGTGTTGCAAGTAATAACTCTAAATATATAAATTAATTATACATTATTTCGTCAAATCCGTAATTTTTAAAGAGAGAGAGAAAAAATCTAGTACCATCTTCCATTATAACCCTTTGTATGGCTTTCTAACACTAAACACAAAATCCTCTAAATAGGCCTATACTCTAATATGTCACGTGCCATTAGTGAGATAGACAGTTAAAATCCTTCAATCCACCACTCATGTACTGTAGACCCTTTTGATCGTGCAATGGTCAAACCACACCAAAGGCAGCAAGAGGGGTAACAAATACTCTGCGATTTGTTACTATGGTTGCAATTATTCTATGAAATCGATCCGCATTTCTCAACTTCAAAACTTTCGACTTAGAAAGACTTATTCTTGAAGTGAGGGCATTGAATACAGACTTCAAGTCTCAGTCGATAGAACATTCAAACATGTGAAGTTATATAGCTAAATATTGATTGTTATTGTGTGGCACTTCGAGACAATTGTTGTGTTGCTATCATTAGGTAACATTATACAGGATAGCTTTAGTTTTATTTGATTTTTTTACATAATATTTCTAGAATTCTACGTATATTAAAGTTGTGTGCACGAGAGATAAATGATCAATAAATTCACACAAAACTTTATTTGAAAAAAAAAAAAAAAAAAAAAAAAAAATTTAATTTT
>JAQIWE010003918.1:0-11301 GCA_034698565.1 Campodea plusiochaeta | reverse complement strand
TTTTCACTTTTTTTTCTTAGTTTTTTCCCTTCTTTTTCTTAATTTTCTCAAAAGTCAAACCTCAGGGGGTGGCCATGACCCCCCCTGCCCCCCTAAATGACGCCTCTGCATGTGATGCGGAGCATTTCAAGCGAAATACGTTGTTACACACTGGAATTAAAGTTCGAACTTACGAATTATAAGGATACCAGTTTTAAATTCATTTATAATTATACTGTACATATTATAAATTAATTTTTCATTCACAATATTGTAAATTGAATCAATAATAAACATAAACATTAAAAAATATGATTAGACTATAATGAAACCCAGCAGAAAGAACATTTACTATCGTAATACACATGTTATATGCTCAAGTTTTCTGAGATTTAATTAAAGAAAAATACAGGAAAGGCAATTAGAAGTTTTAAAGAATAATGAATTATTATATAGGGATTATTGTGTAGCATTACAAGCTCCAGGCATACAGTAACGTTTGCTAATTATACAAACTACACCATACATTATTTGCTGTGTTGTTCAGGAAAAGTACAGCAGCATACCGTAACTGTTTGTAATATTAAATAACGAGCTGCAGTATTACGAAACTGATTAATAATATGATGGCTTATTATACTGGCAGTTCCAATATTATAGAAGAGAATATATTAACATAAATTAAAGTAAAAACAAATCAAAATGAAAGTGAATATTTTATTACACAAATCTAAAATGTACGTATTGGTATGTTCGTATTCTGGTCAGACCAATCATTATCTATTTACGAATTTGAAAGTTGCAAGCAATTGTTCTATAATATTATTATTCCTAACTATTTCGATGTACTCTACAAAATGAACTGATTCTGAATAAAGAAATACTTCATTCTTTAAAACTTTGTGTTCGTAAATGAAATTTAGGTGCTGTCAACAGCATATAGTATAACAAAAGTTAGTAACTTTCTCCTAAAAAAAAGTGTATTTCAAGATAAAGTCACAAACTTTTTCACCTTTGTAAAGTCATTCCTAAAGTGAAATCTGACTTGGGAATGTTACGGAGAAAAACTGTACAGGTATACTGTTTAATATACAGGAGTGATTTTTTATATATATAAAGACAGTGAACTATGAACTTTTGAAATAAATTGCTACATAAATACCTGAAAATAATCTAAATATGCTGTTAGTTGTTAGTAACATGTTACGGAATTAGAACTGATTATTGGAATAATATTATTAGTGCCAAAATCAATATTTCAAAGTAAACAATATGCCTCATAATTATATTCAACTGAAGTATCATGTTGATTTGCCAATATTATTTATAGAAAGTCAATAAACCGATAGTTACAAACAAAGCTTGAAATGCTTACTGGATAAGAATAACAACAGTATACAAATAATATTTGAAAATATAGTTTACCTGTTGATGGAAGCCCTTATTATTATTATATTTCATTACTTCTTGAACAGATCCTGTTTTACTTTTTGTTTTTGTAAAAGAAAGGAAGAATGCAAATCAATCCATCTCTCAATAATTATTAAGTCCGTTGTGAAGGTGTCCTTCAGAATAGTTAAATAATACATTCTGAACTGTACGTGACTTCATTATTTTATAGCAGAGATTGTGGTCATTCAAGCCTTTTCACTGATGTCTAACCCTGTCCAACTGAATTTTGTAAAAGTTTTAAATATTTAATCCTCTTATCTCCCAATTAGAAATTCTTACAATATTATTTTAATGATGACGTCATGGAGATTAGAAATGAAATATGAACATGATGTATAAGACACTAATTTAATTTTCTATAGCAATTAAACCTCCGCGCTTTCTAAAAATAATTTTTACCTAGGAAAAAAATAATTATTATGCGACAAATTCTATAAATAACTCTGTTACATATAACGAGTTATTAATGAAAATTGAGTTAAAAACATCTCTGATAAACTGGGTTTCAGACCATAATTAAATCAGTATAAATTTTCGCCAATAGTTACGTCAAATATTTTCAGCATAAACTTTGATTGTTTTTACATGTTCATCATCGATTTTGTGATCACCATTATATAAAATTAAATTGGAACCAATCCCACACAGTGATGTGAAAGTCATTAGCATAAAAGGTTTTGTAGCACTCTCTCTGTGATATTACAAAGAAGAAAATAATAATAGAAAAAAGAAAGTCACACATGCGACTTTCAAAATAATAATACTCCAAGCTGTATAGTAGAAAATAGGCGAGGGTATATGTGGAGGCTGAAAGAAAATAATGTACAGTACGATCTTGGATTCTTGTAATAGTAATTTGCCAGTGAAGATATAGAAGTGTTCAAAATATATTTTAAGGTGGTTTTATCCAACGTAAATTTTTATTTTGTGCTGCAATTGGAAATAATAACAGAAGTTGCACCTTCATATGCCACTTCTTGTGGTTATATTCAGTCGTTTAATGCAAATTTTCTGATTAATTTATAATCCTCTTTTCCAAAATCCTGAAAAGGGTATTGAGAAAAAAAATCAAACAATGACAGAGATTATACTGATTGAAATACATTCAGTCACAACTGTTCTTTAAATTTTTAAGCGTTGTAAATTTTCTTAACCAAATAAATAAACATTATTTTGTTCAAATTGGCAATATATAACAGAGCGATAAAAGTTACATGAGGGTAGAAAAAGATTGCCTTGTAAACAATTTCGCAGCAGCTCCCTTGCTATATGGAAACTTTAAAGAAATGTCTAAGTAAATAAATAACAATACATGGAAATAAAGTGTCCTTTTTAATAAGTGGAAATAGATATGACTGCCAGGCTTAAACTGTTCCTTAAGACTTTCTTATGTTGATCTATAGTTTCAGAATAAGCCAAATAACGCAATGAGGAAGGGTATTTACTTAGGTACTTAGGTAGTCCGTTAATCAGCATTAAGCGCGGACTCCAACAGATAATAAAATATTCTTTTCCATAAAATTAATACCGATAGAATGATCGAAGCCTGAGCTTTAATTTGGTGATCGTAAGTTGGTTTTGCCGAAGTTACATCAACGGCTGGCAAGGCCTATCGACTAATTTTCAGTTATGGGGTTAAATTAAACCCCGGTACACTCCACCTACACATGTACACTCCACCTACATCACACAGTAAACTGCAATCATGAAAGGTATCTCCATGACCACTACTAGCTGCTTTCACACAATGTACAAAGGAAGAACACCTTTCCACATGAACACTCCACGAACATCAAATAATAACAAATTCTTGAACTTTATAACTAACAATTTGAACATCCCCCGTAATATCTTTTACTTCCACGCCAATTTAAAGGATCTTTATTCTCCACCAACAGTATAGCAAAGCTCTCTCCAGTGCCAGCCAGCTTTTTTCCTTTCTGGTTTATTATATGTCGCTTACGTTTCTTTATTTTTCATCCATTGTTCTTCTTTCTTATTAGATTTTTCTCAGATATTTTCCAATACTGCACTTACTTTGTTAAGGTTGCAGTTGTTTGTGTCATAGGAAAGTAACAGGAAGTTTTTAGGACGGTTTTTTTTTTTTCATAAAAGGAAGAAAAAATGTTTGGGATTTTGCCGGTTTAATATAAAAATGTCGTAAAAATGCTTGTTATTTGTTTGTAGGATATGCTGGAGGAAATAAAGAAATAGGTAGTTTAGAAAATGTTTTGGAGTTTTATAAGAAAGTTTGTTCTCTTTGGTGATTTGGAATAAATGTGAATTTTGAACTTGAAGGTGAATGACCCGAGTGGAGAATAAATGATGTAATGACATTGAATGTTGCGATAGTCTGTTCGTTTTATAGAAACCACCTTCTAGTTTCGCAGTATTCGCACGCTGAGTTTCTGATAATAAAAATAAGGGACAAATAATATTTGAAAGTATTTTTGTGTTCTTGCAATCCGAAATGTTATCAATATTTCTTCTGAGTGAGACGGATTCATCCATGTTTTAAATTTTTAAACAATTTTTTAGTTTTGATAAAAGCAAAGGGCAGAAATATTGACAGAAATTGCTGTTTTTATTCGGATTTATAACGAAATGTTATCATTAACAAAATACTGAAAGTGTTTTACAATTTTACAAAAATACGCAAAATCACAAAAAGCTTGAAAAACTGATTTTATTACTTCAGAATCCTCATCTAATTTTACTTCTTGAGAATATCAGCAACAGATAGAAATCTCAAACATCGGCATTTAGAAATTCTCTTTACTTTATTTCAATCACAACATCAGTGTATAATAATACTTCTTTGAATTCTGTAGAGTTATTTTTGAATATCGAATTTCTTCTTTCGCCACCACCACTGTAGCATGTATATAATGATGAAGTGTTTGAAGCGAATGTTTCCTTTTCAGTTTTTCTCTCCTCGAAGAAATGTCAACACACAAGTATGAACATATCCTTCAAAACAATTTTTAACGAGGCATAACATGAATATGAACGGCGAAAATGATCAATGAAACGTTCAAATATTGCGTTATACTCATGATATAGAGAGAATGTAAAAATATATTTTTGATGCAGCTAGGAAGAATGTCAATATTAATATTTTTTCTGGTATATAGTCGATTTGTTGTATAGATTTTAAAATGTTTTATGATTATACTTATTACTTCAAAGAAAACGTGAAAATAAAGAATAAAATGTGGGTAATAAACACCATCACAGCTTGCGACCTTCTGCACTATTTGGGATATAAGTTAACTGTATCTAAAACGAAAAGTATATGAGTCAGACGAAAACATGTCCAAATATACTGACTTAAGTTTACAGTACGAATATAAACTACATGCACTAATTATATAGGTGCCTCTATAATTAACAAGCTTCAATTTTGCATTGGTTCATCTCATTCAACAACAAATAAATCAGAACAATAAATCAGAGATTCATTTTAGCTCTGTACAACTAAATACAGATTTCTTCCGACCTAGTTAAACTTTCCACATTCCGAATAATCTCCAACAAATGTTACAACTTTAACTTTAAGAAATGTCTTTAACCTTGCTCCTAAGATAGACCTACCCATCATCTGAGAAGAGGTTAATGTTACATTAAACCTTCAAGATGGGAAACAAAAGTCCGAAAGTGGAAGTATACCCACCATCATTAATTCTACCTCACTGATTTCAATCAAAAGCCCGAAAGATGTCTCCACGTCACAAAGTAGGACAAGGTTTCTCCCTTTGTTTCATAATCTGCAATATTTCAACTTTCAATCTGGCAGGATATATAGGGCCGTGTATTTCACTGATTCTCAGCAAGCTGCGTGTACTATAATAGAACTATTTTTTGTCCCTTTGGTTGTGGAAATTAGTCCGTTTAGTTTTGTAAACGTACGTGTTTTTACTATTTTATTCTCACTTCAGAAAATGTATGAAATCTAAACGAGAACATGATGTCCTCATAACTTCGTGAATGTGTTTCATTTTGAAATTAAAACTCCAAACGTAGAATGAACAAAATAACTTGAAATAAATATTGAGTAAAGGAAAATTGTGAGATAACAAATATGAACTAGAAAGGATTAACACTTCATTATTTTTGTATAAATTGAATACGATGTTTCAGGTGTCAAACTTCAGTTGATTGTGAAAACGGAGCAAAGACCAGTATTTTCGTTTTGTAATATTTCGACGTTTATATATAACATTTTCAAATATTGGTCTTTAACTACTCCATTTCCATAACCATCGCTGAATCAATAATATATTCCAGATACATTTCAATTCTATACAATAAGCAGATAAAAATAATAATAATAACTGTCTTTATTTCTCTTTCGAAAAATTGGCGAAACTAGGACTATAAAATCCTGTCTTCCGTTCACCCAAGAACCAACATGAGTACATGACAATAAATAACAAAATAACAATATAATTATAATACTTAACAAAAGATGAACATGCTGACATGAAAGTTGAACATTGGCATAGTCGATCTTTACTAATAACTAATTTATACAATAGCTTTTAATTTGACTCTTTCTGCAGTATATAATTATAGCACTCTCTTTTAAATGAAGAAAATTTTGAATTTGTTTTAATTGCAACAGGGAGAGTGTTCCACAGCTGAGCAGATATAAATGAAAATAATCATATAAAATTAACATAAGTAAAAAAAAAAAAAAAAAAAAATATAGCTGCTTCAATTTTCTGTTCAAAAACAGACTACCCTTATATTATCTTTTTCCACCATAAGCTAGAGAAGATTTGTAAGTGAAGTAATAAATCAGTGGAATAACTCCCTTGAGTCGCTTTGATGCATCATAAAATTCACTTGACACTCAACATTTTATTACTACAGCATCAGAGTGGAAGTTCGTTTCTTATAGTGACTTCTGTAATGTTTAAACTAGAGGGTTGTTTTAATGCTTTTGAATGGCTTGTGAACAGGTTCAGTTTAAAACATATTATTAGGAGGTTGATGACGATCTTTGATAGAATTGTCATCTTGTAGGTGAAAGAGTTGTTAAAGGTTTCTGTGATAAAGGTTTATCATTGTACACTGTAATACTCATTGTGTAGGATCATTTTGTCCTTAGGGTTTTTGTCATGGGGTTCATTTTACTGAAACAATATTGTTGAGATGTGAAGAAAATATTTTCACAATTCTTATCTAAATTTGAAACTGTCAATTTCAGTACAGTATGTTGTCTTGCATATAATAAACAAGAAGTGCCCAAACAGAATAAGTGAATAAATTAATCTGGAAATGGCTTACCATAATTATGTAAGCATATTCTCAGCATGTATTTTTGTCCACTTAGTAGAAATCAATTCTTAGCTGATTTCAGCATGTATTCTTGTCCGCAATTCGTTGTTGATTCACTTCGTTCTTTATATAATAATAATGAAAAATGTAAAAACAAAAGAGCTCATATTATTTGAATGTATATTGTATATTCACACTTTGTCCTTCCAGTGTGACAAGTACAATTACAATATTTCATGATATTTGTATATATTTGAAATATGATTTAGTGGCAATTACTACAAAATAATAATTATGATAGATTTCGTAAGAAATAAAAAAAAATCGACTCTGCTGCATGAAACTTTCGTCTCACCATTTTAGAAAACAGTAGGCCTATATAATACAGTATATAATATGTAAACCACATCATGAACAGCAGTACATTAAACCTAAAACTTGAATGTTGTGGTATTTTAATTAAAAATGTAAAACTCCATACTCTTCTGTTAAAACCACAACCACGTGTGCTCGCATACAGCACCATAGAAGCCAATCAGTATAGAAATTCATTGATCGTTTAGAAGCTATAGAGTCAAATATTGGATATTGGTGGTCGGTTGGGTCGAGTTAAATTGGGCTTCACACATTTCATTTGACTGCACAGTATTGAAGATTTATGTTTTATTCGAAGAAGAGTGAGTAACATGTTAAAGGGTTACTTGCAGATAATGAATTTACGGTTTTCTGTGATTTTCTTGTACCTTATATTATTAAAGAATTTTTGCGAAAAGTTTAACATTTTTTGACCCAATGGATCAAGAGATATTTCTGTAGGTAGCACACAAGGTAGCACAAATCGATCTGTTTAGTTTCGCTGCCTTACGAAAATATGCAAATTATTCGCTGAAAAACACATATCTATTAAGTAGTAGAAAACCGACATAAAAATAATTCAATTATCAGCAGTTGTCTAGTTTTAATTTAGCTGCAATTACGAACTTGAGAAAAAAAGAACATGGAAATCTCGAGTTACGAACAAGTTGATAAACCATCTTTTAATTTACATGTTATTTCCTCAGCTTCAAAGTGAAATTGATGAAGTATAATAATTATAACCTATGGCTACAGTCTTTTAATTATAAACAATTTAATATTTAAAATTATCGAACATAAAGGGAACCGAAGAGATTGCATTGACATAATTAATAATGTTTGATTTCTATTGCTACCCAACCTCCCTTCAGATTTCATTATTCTGTCTAAAATTTTTAAAACAACTATTAAATCCAATTTATCAGTTTAAAGAAATCGAAAACTTAACAAGATATTTTAAAACTATGCTTGCAGCAGTTATCAATTTCATGTTCGATAAAAGAATATATCACAGAACCTGAACATCCAGTATTTATAACATCAGTGAAAATCCAATTGTAAATTCCTCCCTTAATAAAATCCTCTATGTAAGAACTATTACTTTATTCTACTAAGCTATCCAAGTATAGAATTTGCATTTTCCACTTCTTATACATGGAAAATAATATAATACTCTTGCTTCGAATTCTCTCCTTTGGAAAAAAATAGAGAGAGCAAATAATATAACCAGGGCCAGATACAGAATAGGAGTTCTATATTGGAACTTAAAAAAATACAAATAAAATAATGTATATCTTCATACTTTTCCATGAGTCACTATTAAATTAAAGGATAATTTTATATAGAGAATGGTGTTCTTTGGAGAAATTCTTGACTGATGTCATCCGTTCTGAAAACAGCAAACGTTATTTTGCTGGATTTACCTTACAAGTGATATCATTATGATTTCTTATTATACATATAACATTAATAAAATAAAATAATATATATGTTTATTTATACACACTCTGTTTACATATAGTAAATTGACAGATGCCACAGAATAACAATATCAAATTCATTGCAATAAAATATTTTAAATTAGATTTTTGTTTTGGAATAGATATGGTTGTGCAAAATGTGGATGGAGTTCTTCAGCACGCTCATGACAATTTCTTGAACCAGTTTCTTTTGCAGACCAAATCTTTTTATAAATTTCTCTATGAAGAAATTTGTATATATTGCAGTGTCTTCTAAACTTCTAATGAGAACACTGGATGTTGAATGTTTTCGAGACGTATTATTTTTAAGAAAAAGAACCATATTTAATTCCAGAAACGTTTCACCAAAATAGTATTTCAAAAACTTGAGCTAAACTTATAATTTTGATATTTCAACGAAACTTTTAGATTAAACTTAAATATTATCTGGAATCTGCAATAAATTTGAGATTGTAGACATATTCATATCGCGACCACATTGAAACCTAAAGACCATCAAATTTTACAAATAATTAATGTTCATTAAACAGGAATACATAACAGAAAAAAAATGCAACTCACTGCACTTTTTGTTCCAATTTCTCATTTCATAAATCTCTTTGCCGGCCCTCCCTATACAGCTTCCTTGTGATCGATCTTCTACTTTTCCTATCTTCTTCTCTCTGCTTTCTATATATTCTAACATGGAAGAATAGAATATCATTAGAGATATGACAACAGGGAAAGTCAAATCAAACAGTTTTGCAAAACTTTTTACCAACACACTCGACATTTTTCCGCAGATTCTTCAGTATATAAAATGTAAAAACCGATGTGAATATTGATTACGGCGTCGTGTTATTACGGTGAAAATTAAGGCTCCTTCACCCAGAATGAAAATTGAGTTTCAGCATCCCATGTTAAATCCAATACTATTTTAATGCTGCTTTTTTATGTAGTGTTTCCTATTATTGGATTCAGGATGAAGTTTTTTTATGCTTATATCTTTCCAAATTTTGAATTAGTATTAAAATAAAATATTTAGTAGATGGTTTACGGCAAAAAATGTGATGACGATTTTAATTATTTTTTTAATCATTTCCATGATGCATTAATGACACAATGAAAAGATAGAAGAATGTTGTTTTACATGTATAATCCATGATGATATTTGTTTTTAAGCTCCTTTTAATTGTTAAATTATAATCAGCATTCAATAAACAGAACTTTTTGTCTCTACAGGCGGCCATTTCGTTTATTAATTGGGGGACTTTTCACAAATATATTTGAGTATCATCATAACGAATGCAATCTAAAATAAAAATAACGATTTACGACCTTACCTGGTGACTATTACAAGTTTCGGCCTCCCTGAATTTAAATTCTAGATGGATGGCTCTTAAACCTCTGCTGTTTTTACTAGGATTATGATAATGCCAGATGTGCACTAATTATTATCAATTTATCATTATTGTTAATTAGAGCTGATTGCTCTTCATGATTGCTTTGGTTCTCAAATTAACTTTTAATAAAGATTGACGACAATGAATAAACTAGTATTTCGTATAGGTACAAAAATAATAAAATATTAAGATGCTATTAATGCTTAGTTTGGAAATGATTAATGCTTGCAACATAGGAGAATGATTGTTGAGAATTAGATTGGTGATAGAATCTGTAGTAATTATGTTCGGATAAGTTCTGATTTTGCAAGAAATATTTTTATCCATGAAAGAATACGGTATAATCTTTACAATAATCAAGTGACCATGCAGTAAAATCCTTCATTTGTTAATTGTAAGAAAACTTAAATTTTGTTTTGTTCCATTAGAATTAATAAGCATCTTTATAGGTTTTTAGATTTTAGCTGAACATTTCTGCTATCAATAAACAATTATTTCCTTATCTCTGTTATTTACAAGTATATACATTATCTCGCCATCAGCTTCGTGTTTGATATGTAATATGTAAGCCAAAGGTTTCTTACCAGCAAGTTGATCCGATCAATGGCACGAGGTTGGTACTTTTTACCAACATTTAGTTAATATAAGGAATATTAAAAAAACACCCACATTTTCTCTCAAAATTAATCATTCATGTGTTAACATTGAAGCTACAACGTTGAAGAAACACTCTTTCAATTGACATTTAATCCTTCTACTGAATTCTGCTGGTTTTGAAATGATTTCACCATATACATATAGTGAAAAGGTGAAAGATCATGTCTCTGTCAATTTAGTTAAACGCCCAGTCACTGGATTCGAATGTCACTATCTATCACTCCACTTCGTAAACAGTAATACAGCAGGCAATAAATACACAATTTCAGTTATTTAATTTGCAATTAGAATATGGATAACTGTATTAGATTATTTCACATCTTCGATTAATGTTGCATTATTCCAATAATCATTTTAAGCGAATATTGGCTAGTGATTTTTTTTTACTTGGATACTTTTTCTTTCTTCCTGTGAAAAATATAGTATCTGAGATGTAAACATATTTTTATAGAATTTGTCTCATGTTTACTTTATTAATACTTTAATGAATTATGAGAAAAAATTATCTTACAGAAGTTTGTATTATATAACAAGGAAATATTGAGTTCTTTAAATCAATTATTGCAGCATACCTGTACAATCAAAACTATACACTAACGTTATTAATGCATACGGACAAAACTTCAAATGAATTGCGAAATAAAAACTGCCTTAGAGTTCTTTTCATAATTTATTTTCTACCGACCCGGGTTTCGAATTTTACAAAATTCATC
>JAQIWE010003917.1:0-11305 GCA_034698565.1 Campodea plusiochaeta | reverse complement strand
AGTGATGTGCAGGAACACACGTAATATTGAAGTTATTCAGTTAGTGGTGCGTTCTTATAAGTTCTGTTTTCACGTTTGTTTATTATTACTTAGAGATGAAAATGAATTGTCCAGAATTGATATTAAGGTTGTTATCCCTTTAAGGCTTAACTTAACTGTTTGATTTTATGATGATTATTATAATAAGAAGCTCCTTTCTGTGGGAAATATTTGTAATGATTATAATGAATAATGATGAATAGGTATTGTTAACAGCAATGAGCCCAGATGACAGGAAAGAAAAATTGAAAAGACACTGTTGGTTAATTTATTGGTTGAAATATATTTAAAAACAATAGTGTCTAATAACAATCTAATAAACAATAACTATAATAAAAGCGTAAGGGAATTAAATACAATGGAAATAAATATATTCTGACATACCTTACATAGTAAATAAATTATTAATGACAAAAAATATTCACTCGTCGAATCCACGTCCCCTTGCTTACTGGGCAGGTGCTTTACTACTTAGCTACGAACACACATAGAAATTTATTGCCATTAATAATCTATCAAACCAGTCACATCAGTCCAATAGAGCAATACTACGTTGCACAACTAAAGGACATAATTATACAGTACATGTAGTCAAACTGCTAACCGTCATGCATTATCCATTAATCATTTAAAACAAATCCTGAAATTTTAAAATAAGGTTGAGCATTTCAAAATAACGAACGTAAACAATAAATACAGTGCATACATCTAAAACCGATCGGTATTGTAAACATGGAGAAAATATATAAATTTCTTCAGCACTAAAATATAAAATACTCAGTAAAATATCAGAGAGCCCTCGTCAAAATTGAAATGTACAGACAGCGCAGCCTACACAATAATTATACGATCATATAATGAAGGAAATATAAGGTTTAAACAACTTCGGATGAAATTACTGTTTTTGTAACAAAATAATTTGAAAATTAATTATTCTACGATTTTCATTAGCAGTAGCGAAGTTTATGAAAACGCTGAAAGAGAGTGTAGGCGATAGAATAACATCAGAGATGTGGAATAAATTCATAATGGTATATATAGTTATATACGAATAGGATAATTCATAAATGTATAATGTAATTGATTTCTGGAAACTGGAGTAAAATAGGTATAAGATGTGATTGGGTAATAGATTTATTTCTGGTATTTCTGTTTGATATATAAGAATAGTAAGATTCAGACAACAAAAAAGATGGTGCCAAAAACGTATTATTTTCTGCATGTTATCTTGTATGAATCTTATTATTTTAAATTACATTATTAGAAGCTTTGAAAAGGACTATATAATTATTATAAACTACATTGCATTGGAAAACAAATTAAGAACAAGAAAAATTTCGGCTCAATTGGGACACGAACCCACGACCTCGGTCTATTCAGGACCGTGCTCTACCAACTGAGCCATTGAATCCGACAATTTTTTTAAATTTTATTGTTAACTCTCTGTGAGAAAGTTAACATTGGAAGACATTTTATTGCTAAGTTATAGTGGTATTTAAAAACCTTTTTTTTTATCAAGGAAGAGAATACACAAAAAATATTTAAATAGAAAAGCAATAACAAACTATAATTAGTGAAAAGAAAATTCGGATTTTCCAACATTAATTCGATTACATTTCATTTTTATTAACGAAGAAAGTTTTAAAGAGAATGAAAATAAAACGTGTGACAATGTAATACAGTTGTTTTCAACTATTTCCATATAAACTGACATCTTGATAAAGGTATTAACTTTCCAAACGACAGTATTTTAATTTCAATACAAAACTAAAAATATCATAAGATTTTAATATTCTTAATCTTTGTTTCCCGCTTCTCTCCAGCTGCTTCCGCCAATACTGAAATTAGTAAAAAGTCTCAAGTAGTCAAGTGGGTCTCTTGTGTGGATTAGTAAAATGCAGTGTGTCCTTATATATATGGAAGTAATACTCGATATACAGTAACTGAGAGGATTGTGGGTAAAGAAGAGACGTACAGATAAACTCGAGACTATGATTATGTGATGATAATACTGTCGTTATAGTTAAGATCGGGTTAAAATGTCTGATGGCATAAGAAGTTATATAATTATTCAGTATAATTATCTAGATTCACATTTGTAAATCAAGGTCCTAGATTCACATTTGTAAGTCTAGTTCTTAGATTCACATTTGTAAATCTGGGTACTAGATTTACGTTTGTAAATCTAGATCTTATGTTCACATTTGAGCCTTGCCCATGCTTAAGTGCTACATCAAATGCTACATGAAGTCTGTTCCAAAATCCATTGAAATATTGAAGGAATCTGTATTTAATATTAATATTTCGAATTAATTGTAATTTATACGCTTTTAAAATAATAGTATCACTATACTATATTTTTCTTTTTCCTTCACACTTCAAACTCAGTAGTCTGCAGAATCTCTACCATACCATGAAAATCCCTAAACATCTCTATATCATTAAGCAAACCCTTATATTATAGTGTATAGGTTAAAAATATGCAAATTGTATTAATTTGTGTTCGGTAAGTGTTGATATATGTGATTGCGTGGATCCACCTTTCTTATGCCAACGCTTTATAACCGCCAGCAGCAGAAGTCATACAAAGAGTGCTTCACACCATCAACATCTACTTTTGATAGGTAGGGGAGAGGGGGGAAGGGGAGGCGAAGTAACATGATAAGTAGGGAGGTTCCTAGCTGTAAACTTTGTGGAGTTTTGCTATATTCGAGTTTTAAAAATCAGTTGTAGTGGATACTAAATTAAGGGGTACTAAAGTCACTTTGGGGTACTATAAAGTCAGGTCAGTATCTCTTGCAAGTAACCGTTCTGCTGATATACCCAAAAGAACTCTAAAGTTCTCTTTCTTAGAAGTTGGAACCAAGATACCTTCGAAGGAAGAAATGTAAGCAGTATCCACTATGATCACTAAGTCACAAAAATTCTTCAATTTTTTACATTTTTTTTTGTTCTGTTAAGATAAAATTTGCTAGAAGAAAGTTAAAACACTTTTAGATATCACATGTTTGTGTCAAAGAACCATGAACTCTTGTAATTTAAAAAAAACAGCAAAAATGATTTTTTTTTTTTTTTTTTTTTTTTTTTTTTTTTTTTTTTTTTTTTTGCTGATTTACATTATTACTGCAGCATTTACACCCTTAAATTAATTTTATAAAATAGGATGATCACAGTACAAAATTCCTTAAATTCGTCACCAGAAAAGCATTCAAAACGCCAAAAATAAAAACAAATTCCCCTTTCCTTTCTATAAAATCTTCACTTTTATGAGCAACGAAATCTTCAAAACCCTCTCTGAGTCTTTTCTTCTTTCGGCCCTACCAAATTCCTTTGGGAAGCCATTACGACAAACAGATGATACTATCGTCTCATTTCCCTCCCCCTAATAAAGAAATTTATTACTAATAAGATGCGAGAAATTAAGAAGATTTAAGAAAAGTATTAAGAAGACCGTCTAAAATAATGTTGAAAGTTGTAAGAGTAGTCGAATTCATAATTATATTATAATTATGTTCTTACTTCTGCATATTAACGACTGCCTTTTAATCATACGGGAAAGTTTTGAAGGTGGTTTGCAACTTTGGGTTTTCATATTGATTGTGAAAGTGGAATATTGTTTGTAAGAAAGGTTTTGTTGGTCAAAATGTTATACGTGAATTATGTGATATTCTAATAATTTAACCAGTATGATTTTGCTAAAGGTCTGTAAATGGAAGATCTTCAGAAATCAGCATTTTTTTGACAATTGGTACAGTTCATATTTTATGATCATGATCATTTTAAATCTTACAGAGCAATGCACATCCAGAATTTTTTTAATCATCTTTTTAGTAACTCATAGAATTAAATCCATTAAAAATTGTGGAAGCTGTAAAATAATGTTATTATCAAAAAGTATATATAAGCTTAGTGGTGATTCTACATGATGTCATCCTCATTGCACCTTTACTAGTTATATAAATGTTGAGAAATATAGAAGACACTCTATTTGCTTAAATATTTTGCAATTAAGGTAATGTGACTGACTATTGTCAGTCTTTTCTGAGAGGGTAGTAAATCATATAGTAATTGTGTGACATCTTAAGCGATAAATTAGATATTACCTCCATATTATCATGCAGGACATTAAAATCAAAAGATATTACTACCATTCTAAAAACTGCTCATTACCCTGATATAAACCTAATCTAATATATCCCTCCTCCACTTAAACCCTTATAATTATGTAACGTGTGTGAATAGTCATTTTTCTGTTTCATTTCATGTA
The DNA here is from genome assembly GCA_034698565.1 of Campodea plusiochaeta. Taxonomy (NCBI): domain Eukaryota; kingdom Metazoa; phylum Arthropoda; class Diplura; order Rhabdura; family Campodeidae; genus Campodea; species Campodea plusiochaeta. The sequence continues at coordinate 6,999 of JAQIWE010003917.1, read as the reverse complement.
CTCAACTATGTAAATATCTTAATATGTCTCTGTGAATCGTAATTGAATCTGTAATATATTTTGAGACAATAAACCATTAATATTATTATTATGTACATCTCGCAAAATCTCTGAGATGTAAATGCATATTTACTTTAATAGAGAAGAAAATGTTAAATATCTTGAAAGTATACTTTAACCTTTTTAAAGATATTTAAGTAAACAACAATATATTTATCTGTGCTAATGAAATATGAACTCTATAAACGATACTATTATTACTTCACTAAACTGAACTTGTCATTTCACTAATTAAAACTAATACCAAATATCAATGACAAATTAATACATAAAACTGTCATTCTCTAATCTTCCTTTATACAGAAACAAAAGTCGAGTTCTAAATTAGAAGCCAACCTTAATACGAAAGTTGAAGCAACAACATCATTGCCACGATATGTACAAACTTGTTGTGTCTCATTACCCCCGTGGGTGGCGGAGTGGGTGGTAATAAACCCTCGTGGCGCCAGTGTCGGTTGTTGACTCACCCGTCAAATCCATTTTACTGAAACCGCATAAAGCTCCGGATCATTTCCTTGCAATATGGCAGCTTGCTATTTAAATGTTTCTGCTGTACAGTAGTACTTACCTGATACGGTATTTGCCTTTTATGATTTAAGAAAACGACTGAAGCCTGCTGGGGTTGCCTTCGAGTCAAATGGAGGCCTGTGAATGTCATTTATGGGTTAGATTCGGTCGCACTCTAATGGTTAAATAGGGTAGCGTTAAAATTTATGAGCAACAGTATATGTCTGCATTTTACTAGAGGGGTTATGTACAAATGGTTGCTTTGCATATTTGAAGCGTTCACTGCCATCTTTTGGCGTAAAATGGAATGTTCCTCTTTCTAAGCTCATGCTCGGATGTCGCCTTAAGGTATATATCGTAAAGTTAAACAAGATCGTTTGTTCAATATTTTCAGAAATATTACTTTTCGTTTGCGACGTTAATAATGTAGATTCACTGAAGGGCAAATGTTAAATGGAATTCAAAAATGTTGTCAGTTAGTTTATAGTTATACTGTAGCGAATGTTTTTTTATTGAATGACATAGTTTTACCATAAATCACATTGTTGGTTTTAACATTCAATCTATTTGAACTAACATGCACACTATAAATACAAAACTATACTGTTTACACTATGAAACAGTTTTCAAGCACAAATAATTTTATAATTACAAGGTAAGATGTAACCTATTTAAAATATGATTTTCAACGAAGAAGATATCAGACAGAAGTGCAGTTCCATTTTTTTAAATATATAACTCAAAACTGTACCTATGGGATTTAACTTTATCAAAACAACTGCATTTTGAATGACTATTACAAGGTTAGTATATACAGTATTAGTAATTACATTTATAATTATTTTCTTTGAATGCGTATTACTACAATATAACTTCATAAGATATTAATATTTTAAATAACTCAACATTCAAATAATATTGTTAAGGTCAAAGACAAACCTTAATTTGTGATTAACAGCATGCTACTTATGTGATTTTCCTGTCTTTGAAATTCTGAACAATATTTAATAAAAGCAAAATATACTGCGCAGTAAACTAATTAGCTTCAGGACGTTTCACCTTTATTATTAAAAAGACTTTATCAACTGTACAATAATAGTTTGAAAAGATTCACAAAATACAAGATGTGACAAGTTATTAGGACAAAGTCATTTTATTAATAAAGGTGAAACATCCTGAAGTTAATTAGTTTGATTATTATAAGTGGCCAGACCCACATGAATACGTCACTTAATCTCCGTACGAGCATATACTGCGCAGTAAGTTTAATTAATTATTAACTCCACGTTATACATTATAATAATTTTGTTATTTCTCTTAACGATTGTTTCTCTTCCAGTTGATGAATAACCAAATAATGGAGCTAGATTTATTATTCAGTATTAGCTCAGTTGTAAAATATTAACTTTACTTTATAATTCATTATGCTCTCATGAATGTATTAACAGGAATATAGTATTTGCTTTGCTATAATCGATATCCAATACATTACGATTAAGAGGGGAATGAAGTCGATTGAGAAATAGGTAAAAAAAATATATCATGCTTTAGGGGGACTTCTTGTGGCTGTATCTATGTTATCTTTATCAATTTTGGAATTCCACAAACAACGTGTTTGAGATAATTACATTATTTAATAAATACTACCGCAAGCAAAATTTACATTTATTGTATTGTGTTTTTTTTTCTATTACGGAAACAGAGCAAATTTTATTCCGTTTACGTAATAAAAAATAGTAGGACAATAAATTTAAAATTTGCTTGCTGTAGTATTTAAAGAATGTAATTACTCTAGCGCGGCGTTTGTGGAATTCCAAAATTCATAAAGATTACTTAGATACAGCCATTAAAAGTCGCCAGAACACATGATTTTTACCGATTTTTCAATCGACTCCCTTATTCCTCCCTTAAACTCATTATATTGCCACGGAGAATGAAGAGAATTGTATTTTGACCGAAAAAGTGATAGTGAAGTTTTGGGAATAAAAGAATTTAACTTTCCTTCACGTTCACGCACTTTAATGATGTTACACTTCCAAGAACATAATTTAGTTATAAACTTTCTAAATGAAGGAAACTATTAAACAGTTTCATTATTTTAGCAAGTTTTTAAGACTAACTTGAGTAACTTATTTAAATTGTATGTATATATTATCTGTCGGTTTGTATCTACAGAAAACTTTGTCTTTTTTTAACTCAATTTTCAATTATAACTTACTAACAGTCGATTTTGCTTGCAATAAATAAAAATATATCTTTTAGTATGAGAACAAAGAATAGACTATTATAATAGCTCGAAAAATAATAATAATAAATCTTCGTATCTTGCTGATGCAATCATTTATATAACCTTAAGGCATTGAATTTACTGAGCAAAAGCTACAGAAAGTAATTTTTTAAAAAAGCTTGCAACAAAATAAAAAACTTGTCAGTACTCTTTACATTACCATAAGCCTGAAAAACACAAAAAATCATAAAATCTCGACAGAAAAAAATAATCTATTAACTCTTCCCGAACCATAACTCAAGCGACAAAACCGCACATCTTAAATATGATTACACTCATCCTTACTAAATCGTGCAATGTTCCTCTAAACGTTCCTCTCACGATTACCCATAACTCTTTGCGCGAACCTTTACAAGCCATCTCATTCCGCCATCTTATCTCAGTCATTCCTGCCCATCTACCAAGCAATAGCAGTCGGGTATAAAACAGGACAAAATAGATAAAAATGAGATCACAAAAGTCCTTTATGACCCACTTGGCCAAAACGTTCTCCTATTTCCAAGCTTGGTAGGAACATCTGATGCAGAATCCGCCTATCGTCAGTCCGCGTCTTTTAACAACAGCAAGAATCTTTGAGTTGTCGTCCATTACGGGAAAACAACAATTTGCTTTTTTGCTTGCGTTCCTTCTACAGCTTCGTTAATAGGTTGTACAGTCTGCTTCATGCAAGATAAGACAAGATACAGTAAAAGGGTATAAAACGAGTTTGTTTATATGGCAGCAGGTTCAAGAGGTAGTATAACGGGTTGCATAGTTGTTGTTTGTCGTCTGCTAAAAGAAAATTTGAGTTTGATGGTGATGTCGTTTGATACGGAGAGTGATGACGTCAAATTGGTTCGATGGGTTTAATTGCTAATGAAGAATGGCAACAGTGGAAGTCTGACTCTAACTGAGTACCTAGAAAAGCTACAGTCAAAGTTCAAATGACAATTACTGTAGTATAATAACTTTTTGAAATGAAAATATTTAGATAATAACTGTTCTTTAAAGGGTTACCTGCAGATAATTAATTTCCGGTTTTCTTGTACCTTATATTATTAAATAATTTTTGCAAAATGTTTGACATTTTTTGACACAACAGATCAAGAGATATTTCTGTTTATAAAGTCGATAGATTTTCCACAGGTAGCACAAATCGACCCGATTAATATCGCTGCCTTGCGAAAATATGAAAAATTATTCGCTAAAAAACACATATCAGAACATATATGTATTAAGTAGTAACAAAGCTGGCTTAAAAATAATGCAAATTAATTGTTTTATTCATATATCAGCAGTTGTCTTGGTTTGAGTCACGCTTGCTCTGCTACCTTAGAACCTTACAACTTATTTTCTTGCATTTTCTAAGTTGAATATCTTCACAACCAGCGATTTTTTGTAGCTAAGAAAAATAATATGGGTTATTTATATCAAGAAGACTAATATTATGTTATAATATCAGAAAAGTCAATTTAGCTGCAGGTAACTCTTTAAAGTTCATTCAATTTGCCATCGATTCGTATGTCCTATACTGATGTAACTGTACAGCATTTTTACGAAAAGCTTACGTAAAATAAAGTTGCCGGATTATCAGTGCACGTTTTTTGGTCCTTTTATTCCTGTGTTTATAATTATGCTATTTGAATTCCGATCATAAGAGGTATAATAATGATAAATAATAATTAAGATGTGAAAGTATTTCGTCCCAAATTATTTTTCAGACGTCAGGTACCGTATTATTGACAGATCACTGATTTATGGTCACATCAATACAGTAATACATGTATTACTCATTGATGTTAAATTTTTATTTTGGGACAAATTTTGAAATGTGACATAATTTTTTTTTTGTAATTTTGAAATGTAGGCCTATCATGAAGTTTCATTTATAAACTTTTGTGATCAATTTTATCTGTTTCAAAAAAGTAATTTTAAAAAATGCTTATTTTTACTATTCGGGCAACTTTTTTTTTTCATAAGCTTTTCGTAAAAATGTTGTAGCGCAAGCGCAAGTTGCGCAACTACTTTTGAAGCTGTAATAAAATGTTATATACTATATTCGAAGGCAAATTGAATGCACTTTAACACAGTTTTCATTTCAAGTCTCTATCTTCTACATCACTACATGTCACGAGAAATTACCATCGGAAAAGTGGGGTGACATATTTTGGGCTACCCTGTATAATTATATTATTACGTTGTAACAGATTCGTGTTAAAAAATTGTGTACTTTCATCTACTGTATATTCAAATTATTTTTTTAAATTATTATATCAACCTGTTATTTATAAAATAACATAATAAATTAATTTACTTTTGAAGAAATAAATGGAAATCTAAATTCTTTTAGCAAAAGAATGTTATGAATTTAGAATGTTATGAAAATTTACAACTAATTAGCCTACAAGATAGTTTTTATTCAGACATATTTAACAATAGCCTATGTGCATCTTAATAATTAACAGATTAATATGAAAAAAACGTTTTCAATGCGATTTTTTCATCAAATAAGATAATCAATTTTTATTTATTCATTAAAATAGTGAGCTTCATACAGTCTAGGGCATTATTTAATATTAGTGATATATATGGAATTTTTACTATATCGCGGAGAAAAATTAAATTTCTTAAATTCTTCAAGGCGTGCCACCCGCCCCAAATTCTGAAATTTCACGAAAATCTTTCATATTCCCGAAATAAATATTTTTCTATTAAGCACTTTTTCTTCCAGAACGAAAGTCTAAGTGTGACAAACCTCCTGTAAAAGTGTTCACTTATTCAAAATATTATACAAAATAGAACATTTTGTGACAAATTATAACGAATTTATGAAAAAATAACTATTTCTTCTAACGTTATTTTTTTATTAAGAAAACCTTATTTATCAAACGATTCTGTGGAACAGAGATTTTTTTATTAAACTTTTCGTAAAATAAAATTTATCGTAGCTAGCCACAATTAATCACCGAAATTAACCTTTGAAAACTGAACTTACTTACCTTCAAAACTATGATGATTTCACGCAGCATAAATTTCTCCGACACAACAATCATGACGAAAGACTCTACTAATCCTTTCCACATTGTCACAAGATGCTTTCCATTTTAATCCATTCAACCAATAAACCAATGCCTACTACCAATTCTCACATCACAACTCATTATGAAATGACTTTTAAACCAATGCAAATTTAGAATATATATCCACCCCAATTCAACATCTGGAACAAAAGAATAACAGGGTCATGTTATAACTTAAAATAAAATATGTGATCAAATGAGAACACAAGTTTATTAATGTTAGGCCTATAGCCGAAATAAAAATAGTATGGTATGGAAATTTGAAGTTCTTTAGTAGGCTACTCTGTAATTCACTAATTCACAATGCAGTAATTTATTATAAAATTTTATAGACTAGACCTTAGAGATAGGCTGGAGGAAGGCACCTATTTGAAATATAAAAATTTATCAAAATCGAAAACTACAACTTTGAGGTTAGTCTTATATTGACTAACCTCAAAGTTGTAGTCAGGTATGGTTAGCTTTTAAATTTTAAAGGTTTTGTTTGGTTAGGATAGATGCACGCAGGTCAAAATTATGTTAGAGTTGGTTATTTATATTTTGGATAAGACTGTAATAGATAAAATAACGGTATGCTACTAGGCCTAATGCAAATTAGCGATATAAATAGTTCTTCCCCCCTTAAAATTGGTAATATTTTCGTAGAAATGGCGACAGAAGACACACTTTATTCATACTTTACTACTTTTATAGTATTTCAAGTTACGCACTAGGTGAAGTTTGGTCAGGTTAGGTTAATTTAAAAATTTATTGCCTATGATAAGTCAATCTCCATTCTCGAATAGAACAATCTCCATTCTCGAATAGAACAATCTCCATTCTTAGATAGAACAATCTCCAGTCTGGGAAGGTCAAGGTCTTAAAACCTGAAATCACTCCAAAGTGCAGTTTTACCAAAATAAATTCAAAGAAACCAGACATAGGCCTACTTTTATTTCAAGTAACCCTTTAAACTGATGTGTTAGTTTGATACACTTTCTATCAGGCGCGGATCCAGCCCAACATTTCAGGGGGGGCGGACCAAAAATAATGGACTTTAAAAAGAAGTGAAGTCGAAGACCTTCCGAGCTCGCGCCACCATGGTTG
>JAQIWE010003916.1:0-11305 GCA_034698565.1 Campodea plusiochaeta | reverse complement strand
CAAATTGTCAAAAATGTGGCACTGTTCATGAATACCAGAAATGTCCAGCGTTTGGTAAAACTTGTAATGCGTGTGGTCTTAAAAATCATTTTCAAGTGATGTGCAGAAATTCAGCCTCCTGTACGGATAATCCACGGAAAGTAGCAAACTCGAATTGTGTCAAAAAGAAAGTGAATGAGCTCGAAAAGCGAGATAGTTAAAGTAACGAATAAAAAATTTTCAGTGGTGTTCTTCAATCGACCAATACAGCTTCAATCGACCAATACATGGTGGAGAACTCTGTTAGACGAGACTCCCGAAGACATCACTACAAGTCTGACAGCGTATATACTTGACAAAGAATAGAATAGTAATTCACCATTAACGGTACACTATAGACATCGATCCACTGATAAGAGATAGTTTATATAGTCCTCTTATCGCGTTGACAATGGTAGACTTTTGATATAAAATGCTTCTTGCCAATTCATACAAATACAATAATGCTGACTATGATTTTAAGTTGAAATTATGTTATTGAAATGACTTTTAAAGATGATGAAGGTTACACATACCTTTATTATTCTTATAGTGTTTCATCCTTGTATACTAAGCAGGTAAAGTAGCAAACATGTTTATGGAAAATTTGGAGAAGAAGATTATGTCAACTGACGGAAAGAAGCCAACTAATTCAAAGTTTTTCCAAAAATCAACATCTTTTGTGTTACAGCGATATCTCTGGAAAGGACAAAATGAATTTCGATTCTGTTATAAAAATATCATCAGAAAACGTTTGCCACCTTTCAGAACTTCATATCCCTGAATCAAGAGCAACTGTAAGATATCTTAAAATGATTAGAATGGTCACTGAGTCATTTTTATCGAAAATTCTTACACCTTTGCAACGACTCTATAACATGTGGTGGACTGTTTTTCTTTTCTTAAGATGCTGGAGAAAGTGGTTAGAAGATAGTGAAAACTACAAGCTGAAAGATAACTTCATAACAACCAATACGTACCAATGTATTGAATTGAATGCTCACTTTTTATTAACAGCAATTCAGCTTGATCTTTTCTTTGATCAATGAATGAAAGTTTCAATTATTTAGAAGTGGTACAATATGTTAATATTAGTTTATAGTAAATCCTATATTCTTCCCCTTTTAGATAGCAAAGAATGTTCATCAGATATTTAGTCTTCCAAAGAAAAACAAATTACTATATTGTACTGTAGCGAAGAAAATCAGGAATTCATCGATGTAGCATTGTCCGTTTCATGTAAGGGCATGCTGGAAGTCCCAGTTCATTATCATGGGACTATGAATTCCGCGATATTCGTAAAATGGTTCGCGAATAAATTGCTTCCACGGTTGGAAGAGCCATTAATAATCGTGATGAAAAATGCGTCTTATCATTCGTAAGTAGAAAAAAAGCGCCCTACACTCTCTTAGAGGAAGATTGCCATTATCAAATTAATAGGACAACGATATTGATCAGTTGATGTACCGACGCCGAATAATTACCAAACTATTGTCTATTATTAATAAAGAATTAGGACGTGTGTCTCAAAAACGCTACACTATAGACTATATGGATATAGCACACAACCTTATTGTTTTGCGGCTTCCACCATATCATTGCATTTTCAAAAGTTAATTTAGATTCGGAAGCATAAACTGCGAATTTTAATTTCATAAACAATCGCGTTTGCACAGTTCCCAGAAAAACTCACAAAATCATGTTACAACACTGTAAATAATTTTTTATGATTATTGTATTAGCTTTCTTTGAAACCAGTTGGGGTTGAAACTCGGGAAGCAAGCAAATAATATGGTATTGCAAAGTTATATTAGAGATGGAAGACATGTGCACGACATGTTTGGAGGAAATAAAATAGTTGTTATAATAATCAATGCACTGTAACAATTTTGGGGTGAGTTATTTGAGATGTCTTGAAGATCACCTAATATTTAATTTCAAAACAAATGTAACATTGAACGTTATTAATACAAGATTTTAAATCATCTGAATTAAAACCATTTTTCAAACATGAATTAGAGCTGTCCTTGGATTTGTTTTGACGTTGTAAAATATTGCTTAGAATAATATATTTTAAACCATATTCTTTGTTATGAGGCATTGTTCTGGAATACTTTTTTTTTCGTTTGTAAACTGGTGTAAAACATTTTTATACTTACATGGCAATAACCAAATTTATATTTACTTGTAATATTAGTATTTCCGCTATGTAATAATAATCATGAAGATATTGGAACCGTAAAACAGTTATTATTGTAATGACATATCCATGTCTTTGAATTTTATACAATGGTACTTCATGTTAGTATTTAATCACAAACATTGTCTCAAAGTAGCTTTTTGACACATTGTTCCATTGTCAAATCATCTTAATACAGGAATAATGGTTCTCTGTCATAACATGTACCATTGTTTTAATGGGAGGAACATGTTCCGCACTGGTATTGCAACTAAAATTTCAATAAATGTACCGAAGTTTTGTTACGAAACAATGTTCCACTGTACATTGATTGCATTAATGGAACAATGTTGGTCAATCTTCTCATGGAACATTTGTTCATTGGAATGAACATGTTTCAAAATTTGATGTCGTTAATAATTGGTTTAACAATGTTCAAATTGGTATAAGTGTCATTAAAATACATGCTGCAATGTTGTCGATTGAAACATTGTTTCATTTTAGATAAGTTGTCTACATTGTAGAGCAATGTCTCCATTTTCTTTTGTTATTTTTAAACAATGTTTCAAATGATACATTGCTAAAATTGAACGAAATGTGAAAAACAGTATTGCATGTATCATTAACATTTTGCAACCATTGTTTTCATTGTCGACCTTTAATACACAAACAATGTTTTGGTAAAAAATCATGAAACATATTTTTATTGCATTAACATGTTCTAATTTTTAATGTAATTATGAATCGAGTAATAAAGTTCTAAATGAGGGCATTATCCTAAACGTTCCATGTTAATGTATCGAAACATTGTTCAATTTATAAAAAAAAATGAAGATAAGAAAATTTAACCTATTGTTGATGTAATATGAAACAATGATTCCAATGACACGTTGCATCACGTACGTTACATGTCTCGTAAAATTATCGTTTTTAATAACGAAGTACATATATTTCGTTATTTCAGAGCGTGGGACTTGCAGGAGATGAAGAAACACACGTAACAATGAGTACTTACAGAAGTGAACAACACAGCACTGAGATGAATGTGACAGTTTGGTGTAAGTGTGGTGAAATAAAGACGTCACATTTCACAATCAATGTTCCTAATCCACAGGTTAGTCGAAGTTATTGTATGGAAAGATGGATTGAAAATTATTAACGTGTTATTTCACTACATTTTCAGGTTGAAATAACAAACAATGACCTATTACAATTCCAAACAAATATCAAAACAGGCATTAACACATCGCCATTTACATTAAATTTACCAACTGTCGATAATAGTGTTGTTGTGTCCAACACACAATTCAAATCAGCTAAACAGGTCATGAAACAGCAGATGGAAAATGAATCACGACAGACAGGTGGATTGGGCGACCCAACTGAGACATCTGTAAGCATTGTGGATTTAACAGAAAATGCAGATAGCGAACACAACGATGTGAACCGTCCACAATGTTCAGGTTACAAGAAAGTTGGTTTCAATCTTTCTAAAAATACAAAGATCAAAAGAAAGAAAGCTATTGAGACGACAGTTACTTCAGAATCAGAGGATGAGTTTGAAAATCGAACATTTAAGAAAACGAAGCGTGGTAAGAAAATAATAGACAATGTAATTAAAGTTTTTTCATAGTTTACATTGGTGACTTTAAAACATTGTATTAACAACATGTTTCAGTATATTTTAATATTTCCCATGAACCAAGTTAACTCTATATATACACATTTTCATGCTTAGATTTCACTTTAGTGACATTACTATTCTAAGTAAAGTTAAATAACAAATGTCACCGTTGTTTGTATATTATTTCAATAACATTTTTTTACCTAATCATACATGTCTTACATGATCTTAGTAGCAGTTATTGACAATTCTAAACATATAATTTATGGTAGGCATCAAATTCTATTTTTATATTCATGTTCATATTGTTTTAAATTTGTATTTTACAAAATAGTACATAAAATTCATTTACAAGGCCAGTCATAATGAATTTTCATATGAAAAACTTATTTTTCTTCAACTCTTCGTGTAACATTGTTCCACTGAAATGATTGGCATGCACTATAAATTTAAAAACAATATTATCATGGCACAGTTACAAACAATTTCGTTTTTGGCTCAAACACTTTCTTTTAGGGTAACTCCATAATTTTTATCTTCAACCATTAGGTGTTCCTAAATTCACACTGAAACGTCCTGCACAGGTCAAGAATGCAATCACTAACACACAAAACAAAGGATCTGACACGTCTTTAACACCTTCCAAAAATTCCATCATTACAACAAATAAGAAAACAGAAGACACGACTGTGACCAAAGTAGACTTCTACGACGATATCGAACCCGGTATGAGCTGGCTTTCTCGCATGAAGTGTATTACATTGTTCACCCATACTGATATTGTCAGAATTCATGTGACTACCTCATCAAACATTGTTCCAATATTGAATACATTCTAAATTGAACATTGTATCCGATATTACTTCCAAAACATTGTTTTCCGTAACAATTAAATAATGTTCCTGGGACATGTTTTTCCAATTGAAACAATGTTTCCCAAAACTCGTTTGAAACAATGTTCAAGAACCTTGTATTTTGTTACAAGGAATAATGTGTCCAAATGACTAGTCATATTACTTACAATAAAGTGTTTCAATAGATTTGCAAATACACGTGTAACTTGAAGTATGTTTTTAACGTAATGCATTGGCTCTTATGATATTCTACAAAATTTCATTAACAAAAATGGGATTCAATGATAACATTATTTACACTAATTTATGTCTTCATCCTCTTCCACAGTTGCTGAAGTGACTCCTGAAGAAGAAATCTTACTATCAACATATAATATTAAAGAACATATAAAGTATGATGTTGAACGAGGATGTCACGTATTGCCAGTGAGTATAATGACGTGTTCCAATTGAAGTCCCATACTTTTCATGTATATCATTTGAAAATAATGTTACTCTTATTAATGTTTCATGTTCTTGTCTTGTATCTTTTCGTCACAGAATTTTCATGGACTTTCTGGACTTGGAAGGTTTGTTGACATCTATCAGGCGTATCTTAGAAAGTACGTGAGCCTCGAAGAAAAGAAACTGGTCATGGCATGCACTCTTAAAGACACATGCCGTGGAATATATATCCGTGGTAGGAGTGTCAGAAAACATTACAAGGATCAACACCCGGAAATTCTTTCCAACAAAGTTTGCATTCCTGGGTTCACACATCTGAAATTTCGAGTACAGAATCGTTCCAGGACCATGAAAGATGGAAAGTAAGCTAATTTTTATAGTGATTACATTTGTCAAACTGTTTCATAAATGTCATTGTTTTTTAATTAGTTTCAAAAAATCAAACTTTGTTCACAAATGATCGAGTTAACTATCAATATCTTTTTACTTTATTTCTTACACTTCAATTATATTTATCCATGTTACTGTGATATACATTTACGACACATTCCACACATAAATTGAAACTGACTTGAAGCCTTATGGATCATACTGTAGTTGTAGAACATGATGATACTTATTACCAACATTGTTTCTATCAAAATATGACAATGTTCCATAGGTACCTTTCAACATGGTTGACTACCGAAATACACGTTATCAAATGAACATTATTCCTATTACATAACTCAATAAATAAAAGCCACTATTTGTATTTTGGATATGATATAGATCTGATGAGTGTAAGGTTACCTTATTTTTTTTTGTGTTAAAACATTTCAGTGAAATGTTAATAGAACATTGTTTGGAACATTACTATTGTTATTATTACTTACATAACAAATACAAGTTTCAATAACATCATTCCAATTAATACATAATGGGTTTACTTTTGGTACCCCAATAATATTTATTCTGTTCAATTATACTTGAATATTAAATTTATAAAGCTGTTATTTTCTATTAAAGCTCGTGAATAAATTAAAATTGCGTGATGTTTTTGTCAAATGAATTTCTTGCATTAACATTTTCGCACACTACTCACACACAACCAGTTTCGTTATTAAAAGAAGGTATGTTGTTAAAAAAAATGTTTTACAATTATGTAAACATTCTTTCACTAATATAGAACATTGTTCCACAATTAGGAAACGTTTACATAAAAATGTTACAATTGGAATGTTTTCGTGAAACATTTAAATTTTTTTAACAGTTTGGTAATATTTTGGAAAGAACATAACGTCAAATATTGTTATTACGACAAATTTTATGAAATGTAACTGGAACCGAAATAAGTAAATTAAACATGTTCATATATAACAATGTTCTGGATCATTGATTCGAGTACATGTTTTCCCATGGATATTTCTGGGTGAAGATGAAGTTCCAGTTGCTACTTCTGAGAAAGCAAGTTATGCATATGCTTGTAGGAAGCCTGCATACGACTTGTTTCATTTTACTCCTGCAGATTTGAAGATATCTCTGGATGCTAGAGGTCATCGTGACATTGTGCTTTCGGATTTTATTGCTGTGAATGCCAGTGGAAAGAAAAGGAAGAATCGATATGGGCAGAAACAGAAAAAGGTTGCGAGTTTGGGTGTGGGGGGTTATTAACGAATTTCCTTTATCTTTTAGAGATAACTGTATAAAGGAGGAGGATAAAAAAGAAGAGACTTTGATTTCTAAACTCTATGGATGGAAATGGATTAACTTATGCTACTGTTTGTGCTGGTGAACTTGGGACTGATGGTAAATTAATTGTGGAGGGGGGGGGGGGGGTAATATAATCTCTCTTATTTCTTCCATAGATTGTGATGCAGAACCAGTGAAAAATGAAGTTTGGTTTGAAAGAAGAAGTGGAAAGCTGTTGTAAGGAACAAAGAAGGCCTACAAGAAAGGAGTTCAAGGTAGTAAGGAAGCACATACGGCATACTGCAGGAAATTCACCAACGGATGGTAATGGTTTGGGTGGGGGCATCTAATAGTTGTTTTCCTTTATCTTTCAAAGGTTTGAAAAATGAGAGAGATGGAAAGAAGAATGTAACTGTCACACAATACCCAGGGAATGATATGTAGTTGAAGATGGATCTGAAGGGATGCTCAGCAGAACTTACAATCAAGAATGTACGTAGGGATGGGGGGATAATGCTGCACCTTCTTTATTTTCCAGACGAACTAAAGAAGATCTAAAATCAAAAGTACCTGTACGTGGAACAATGCAGTCAATATCATCTGGCAAGGATGACTCCCATTTAGATTTGGTTGGTAGTCATGGTTGGATGTGGATACTGCTAGTGCAGGAAATATGAAACAATATTTTATAGATATTTCCCCTTCATATTCATAGTGCATTCAATTTAAAACAAATCTTTCAGTGTAGAAAAATTAACAAAAAAAGTAGAGAAAAAAATCCATAATAGTAGGCCTATTATATAACAAATTGTTTTCTCTGCAGGGTAACAATTATCTGGTGAAGTGGAAGAATTACGCATCCACAGAGTGCACTTGGGAGCCTAAAGAAAATCTCAACCCCACAGCATTACAAAGTTATTTGCGCCCTTCAACGGAATCTTGCGAAGTGGAAAAGGCAACAGAATCGTTTATTTGTGCCATCAAAGAAAGATTAATATCAAAAAATCATCGCAGATGCTTTTTGATGCCGCACCAATTATCAAAGAGAGCGTCTTTGTATCGAGAGACTGTTAATGCAATAACAGTTAAATCTACAAGTTTCAAGCGAAAAGAATGTGAAACTGTTATCAATAAGGAACTGGCAGCAACAATAGAAGTACCGACCATCAATCCGTCTATTCATCCAATCCAGAACATTCTTTCGTAAATTGTTGAAACATTATATTTCTGCATAGCAACATATTAGTTTAAAAATCAGAAGTTCAAGTTCAAATAACTATTTTTAAATTAAAATATTAACACCGGCACAAATGTTAGATAATTATAAAGAAGTAAGATTGTACGATGCTTGACCTAATTTAGATATCCAATCAACGCAGGATTTCTAGCTTAGCAACGGAGGGACGACGATTGAGAAAAAGCGATTCAGGGCACGGAGATGAGAGGACGTACTTGCTGGAGATCAGTGCAAAGTGTGGATTATTCGTCCAAAATGTAGAACCAGTACATTAGTGCAAATTACCGAACATTCCACATGTAATTTGTGAACAGTGCGTACTTGTAGTTTCTCTACTTATCGAGAAAAGTGATCCAGCAAATTTGCATTGATTATGAACGATCTCAGATTAAGCCGCTTCATTCATCAGACTCAAGCTATGTCAATTGAACTGTTTACATTGGCAAACGTCGTCGGAATGGTAGAGAGCAGACAATCGTCAGGTATGCAGCCGGAACGAACACTTTCCTAACAAATTCGTCTTCCGAAGAAATTCCGAAAGATCTTTTCGATCCTTATGCGACCGAACAAATTCTGTTCTTCGAGACAGTGATATGTGTATAAAATCAGTCGTGTGACATAACAGTGAAATGTATATTTTTCCAAATATCGAGTGACACACATGGATTGGTACAGGAAATATATTTTTAGTATTCTCAAAGAGAATCAGTAAAGAACTCAATAATGCTGATTATCCGAGCTACACATTGTTGTACTTACAAGCTCATAGTTATCATATTTTCTGTTATTTCTCTCTAAGTTGCTGTATATAGTAGTTCCAGAAATATTTTTAAAAAAAGAAACATTTAATTTTTAGAAACATATTTACTTCAACAATCCCTGAATTATTCTAAAGTCAGTCAATGCAAGTTGCAGGTGTTATAGAGGAACCATGGAGCCAAAAATCATATCTTTTCAAATTATAAAAACAAGTAATGTAATTGTATAGCAGTGGGAAATCGTTCTATTAAGCACATATTTCAAGTGCAATACAATTTATTGATTCTGTACTTGATTTGCAAAAACACATAATTCTAACTCTTCATTATTAAGTGCCACAATTTTTCACTTTCGGCGAGGAATTAAAAAAAAAACTTGTAAATTTTAGTACGCGATCTTGGCATAAATAAACAGGATCACTTCGTAGTGATTCTTGAGACTTTTGAAAAACTTCCCAAAGAAAATAAGTACCTGCAGGCCGTATTGAGCATCCTCGATAACATCATTCAAGAAATAAACAATATGGCAAATCATAATTAGGAAGAAGCGTGCACATTCAAATTTATACGCGAACAATTGCAAATGTGTTTAATACCACCAAACAACAGGCGTTGGCATCCTTCAGTTCTTCGACTGGCAATGCTGACCCATTTCCATTCACCAAGTGAAGATAGATTCCTGTACAATTCGGGGTTTCTAGCCCTACCCTGTGAACGAACTTTATATCGTTATACAGTTGCTGAAATTTCTAAACCAGGTTTGGATGCTTTGTGGGTAGAGTCACAGAAAACAACATTAGCGGAGTTAAAGCTGAAAGACAAACATCTTCAACTTCTTATAGATGAAATTCAAGTATGAAGTGAGGCGTCATTTGATTACTTGTTCGTTCACGAATTAATTACGGAAAGTATTGAACCACCCGAAAAACTTTCTAGAGTGCTAGTCTCAGAAGCTTCGAGATCTACAAAAACTGACATTACAATTGAAAATTGATTATGTTATTGTTATCATCGAAATTTATGCAAAATAGTGAAGTGCAAATGATTACAAATAATTTGGACAATTTAAACAAAATTAATTGACATCTCCAACTTAGTTGTAAATAGTTTTGATTCAACAAAATAAAGTGTAAGCAATATTAATAATAATTCAGTTTCATAATTTAACCTTTTAAATAAATTGCATTTTAAATTAACAAAACTTCATCATAAATAATATTACTTTTTCCTCAGTAAAATATAACTTTATTATCAAACATTAGATCTTTCTAGAAACTTAATCTCAGTTCAATAAACTTAGTTCGTTAATCTTGCTTCATTTTGCCAATATTTAAAATAATAACATTACAGAAATACTTGCAATAATCAAATGCCACTAACGCTTAGATGTCGGGAAAAATAATTCACTAATTTTAACAAAACAACTGAATTACGTCACAAATCTTCAGTCTTTCCAAAAATCGCGAACCGTCAACAACTCTTGAAGAAGCAGCTAGATTTTGTCCAGTTAGAAGGAGGATACATTATGTAAGTGATAATCTAACATGCTGTTGAAATTAATCTTTGGAACAATTATAGAAATTTACCTAAAATGAAAACCCCTTGTATTTTCTCTTTGCCTACAATTAAAACAAAAGGGTGTAAAAAGGATGAAGGGGTTAACTTGGGAAAAATCATAAAGTAAAAACATTTGGCCAACTTCTTTGGTATTGCGGCCTGCGCAAGGCACCCATAACTGGGATTAACTTTCGTAGTTTACGGGTTCCGCCCAGGACCCAAGAAGGGCATTAAAATTAAAAGAGTTCACTTAGAACATTAACCAGTAAAAGGCACCGCAAGCTAACAATGATTCTGACTTAATCATCAGCATTCATGATTTATAATATTAAGCATCTTGAATTCAGTATATCAACGTTCATTCATTTCAAAAATGCAAATTTTCTTCAGTAATATTGATGGCCTCAATAATTTCAGTATCAAGATTTGTTATTGAAAGTCACTCCAACAGGCTATTGAAACCTTCTGGATGTAATGCAGAGCGCAGAGGATGTTTTGTAAACTTAAAAGTATAACTGTGATACACTACCTCTTCTGATTTCTGCTTATGGGCCATCAGGAACATCTTGTAGGCGCAGAGCAACTATGTTTGTCAATGCTAGTACACCGCTATGACTTAGACTTCCCTCATAAACTTTTTTCTCATAAATTGACTGCCACAGCGAGTTCTCATAAATGGCTTCAGTGAATAACAAAAAAAAAATCATTCAGTTACTGAATGGAGAATTAGAGTAGGGATTGAATTTATGAATTTTTTCCACTTTAAAGATCTCTTATTTTCAATCATGGACATTCAGGACCTGACCAATGACCATGCAGTGTTACAGAGTTATACTAGAGGATTCCTTTATTTTCTTGATATTATGTCGTCCCGCTCATAAACATTATGAAGGCAACCCTACACTTGCCCACAAGATAATAAAACATTTAAAACGTGCAGGCCATGCACTAACAACAAAATAA